>SNQJ01S0168210.1:20817-37805 GCA_010110895.2 Picea sitchensis
ACTAGGCCTGACATTATGTATGTAGCCAACCTTGTTTCCAGATTCATGGAATCACCCAAAGACTCTCATTGGAAAATGGCAAAATGAATTTTGAGATATGTAGCAAGAACACTAAATTTTGGCTTATGGTACACTAAATCTGATAGTAATCAACTTTCTGGTTACAAAGACAGTGATTTTGCAGGCAGCCTAGATGACAGGAAAAACACATCTGGACATGTTTTTCAACTGGGCACGAACCTAATCTCATGGGAATCAAAGAAGAAGCCAATTGTTTCAATATCTTCTGTAGAGGCAGAGTATGTCACTGCTACCTCAACTTCTTGTCAAGCTGTGTGGCTGAGAAGAATATTGAAAGATATGTCACATACAAAAAAGGATCCAACTCCTATTTTCTATGACAATACTTCAGCAATTTCTTTATCCAAAAATCATGTGCTTCACAAGAAAAGAAAACACATTGACACTCATTTTCATTTCATACGCGAGCTAGTCAATAATGGTGATATTGCACTACAATTCTGTGGTTCTCGAGATCATCTTGCTGATATCTTTACAAAGCCACTAGGAAAGTCAGTTTTTGATTTTCAGAAACAACACTTAGGCATAATCAGTGATGATGTTTGTAACTATTGAGTTTAAGAGGGAGTGTTAAATATAATGTAACCTCAATAGTCCGACTGTACACTGCCAGCTAACTGGATAGCTGTACTTTCTATTCTTGATTTGCTTGAGCCTATTTAGCTCAACTATTTCCCATTACATTGTAACCTCTTTAGTTCTTCATACATTCTAATATACTGTTTTCTGTTCTATTCTTTTC
Source organism: Picea sitchensis (assembly GCA_010110895.2). Classification (NCBI taxonomy): domain Eukaryota; kingdom Viridiplantae; phylum Streptophyta; class Pinopsida; order Pinales; family Pinaceae; genus Picea; species Picea sitchensis. Next base: position 21,641 of record SNQJ01S0168210.1, read on the forward strand.
TCTTTGCATTTCTTGCTTCACAATTTATCACTGAGGAGATGGAGGGAAAAATAAAGAGGCGTTCTAATTTTTTTTTCAAGGCTTGATGGCCGAAAGGCTTCTGAATGTTGAAGCAAAATCCTCTGCATCAACACTCAAAATAGGAACAAGTTATTTCTTTGAAGGAGGTTCTAGCACTTATGATTTCAATGGTAAATATGCATGTTGCAGTAGGAGATATGTGTTCTAGACGCCGGGGCATTAAAGGCGACATACACAGGAACCCAAATGTGGAGAGAACAACATTGGTTTCTAATTCGAACTTGGAACAAAACTTATCTACTGGCTCCGGAGAGCGATGGCGCACCTGAGAAGAGCAACTCCCATCATGGATTTCATGTAAAGAGTTCGTTTATAGAAACTCTATCATTTAGAGTGCAACAATTTTATGTAGTTTTGGCTCTTGTGGATGTTTCAGATGGTGCACAAGGAATTTGATTAGAAATATACATGAAAATCAGAAAGACAAACTTTTGTTTGATCTTTCTCATTTAATTATGCCAAAAATCAATTAATCTCTAGTTACCTTTTTCAGCTACCAATCTGTCAGGTAGAAATGAATCAGATACTTCAAGTGATCAAGTTGTACACGATCCATTTTCTAGAAGGGATTCTAGCTCAAGTGGGATGACCGAGAATAGGAGATGGTTGTAGTGCTATTGTCCTCTCTGTATGTTGATATGATCGAACTTGAGCAGGTTAGCAATGGTTTTAGCAAATTTCTCGACTCGACAGAGGACTTGGCCTTGGATATCCCTGATGCAGTAGATATCTTAGCATTATTTGTTGCTCGTGCGGTAGTTGATGAGATACTTACTCCAGCCTTCCTGAGCAAAACATTGAAATCTCTACCATAGGACTCAAAGGGATTTGAAAGTAATTCAGAAGGCTGAGGAAGATTCATTAATACCTGGATCTTGTTATTTATGAAAGGCTTCCACTTAACCATGAAATTATCTACCATATTTAGGATGTATTCAATCTGCTACCTAACTTGAATGTTAACAAGTTAGTGAAGGATTTTAAATGCTCCAGGAAAAAATGAAGTTGTAGGAGATATAGGTTTTGGTGGATTGATATTCATCAAAGTATTGACAGGAGTTGTGAGGTAGGAGGATGATGACTGAAATATACTAGATTTATTTCTCATAGAAGAAACAGATCATGGCATCCCGGTTAAGTGGTCATCAAGAATATCGTAGAGATCATTTGAGCAGGTGCAAAGTGTTAAAATAAATTCAAAGAGACAAATAAATGTATACATCAATTGTCAGTGCAAGCCTTCTCTTTGCAGTGTAATGCACTGCAAATTCCTGTAGGTGGAAGATTATTTCAGATTTAGTCAAATTTGACTTTCTCTTTAGTATTTTTCAGTGATGATTCACAACCCAGGTGGTGAATATGATTCTAGAAGACTCTTCCTAGATCAAGGAAAGCCTCAGTGACAGTCAAAGAATCAGATTTTGATAAGGATATTATCCCTTAGATTTAGTATCCAATTCCTATTTTCTAGTAAAACAGATTAGGTTTGTTTTGACAAGTCGTTTTCAGATCCATCTTCTTAGGATCTATAACAAATATGTATTCTCCATATATATTTTAGAAATTGTAAAGGAGTGAGGGGTCAGTCTTCGTGACTGTTTTCACTGTATAGAGTAGAGAAGTCTTGTGCTTTGGAAGACAAATATGAATGTATTTCTGGATGTTTTGCAGATCCATGAATGATTATCAGATTTCATTTTTCATATCCATTTTTATATGCTTTTATTGTAATGGATTGGTCTGAGTTACTTTATCTTTGTTCACTTAATGATTGAGAGAGGTATGTCCTTCATTGCATTACTGGTCTAGGCCAACAAGTATATTTTCCGATTGTTTTAATTAGATTGTCATACATGCCTCTGATGTATGTGTGGTTCTGCTGATTAGAGTAATCTCTTCCATGTCCATCATACCTTTTAACATCTGATTATTTCATTAGAGCCAAGCTTGCTGGAGTATTTTCTTAATAGTCTCATAAGTACAAGTCTTGACAGTCATTTAGTTGATCCATCTGAGATTGTGTTGACGGACATTTATGACACACCATCAACGAGAAGGGAAGATTCAGTCCAGGGTTGTCTATTTAACCCAAGTCGTTTGGAATGATCGAACTTGACTTGTTTTATGGTTCCATTAGCCAAATAAGATGCTAAAATAACTAAAAGAGGTAAAACTACCTAAATATATAATCCTATTAGTTAACACACTCATACGATTACTTAACTAATAGTAATATTATATACAGTTACAAGGTTTAACTAAAGCCTCGTGAAAATGATGGTTTAAACTAATGGATCAAAAAAAGTTGAAAAATAAAGGAAACTATTTTTGTACTATAAATGAAAAAATAATAGACAAATGAGTGAATAAGATTATAAATGATATAACGATAATGGACAAAGCATTTAACGTTTAAATGATGTAATCATTATTCATTCGCAAATCAAATAAAATATAAACTAACTAACATGACGTTGATCAACAGTACTAAGTTAGATTCATGTTTATGTGTTTGTATAAGCTCCACATAACTTGTGTCAAGTATAAATCTATGACAAAAGAAAGAACAATACTTCCTTAAACAACTCAAAGAAGTCTTTTATATTCCAGAACAAGTCTATGATAACATAAAGACAAATAGATTGTATCTCATGTGACTTTAAAGTGTCCAATAGTTGAAAGCGAAATAAACTCCATCTCTTAGAAAATGGTATTAACAACTACCCAACATTAGATGTAATCTCAAGATGCATAGATAGATGATCAGTCATATATATTAAAAGAACCAAAATATAATGAACCACGTAAATAAAAACATAACATGAAAAATTATATGCAGAACAGTCTAAAGCTAGTTCAATACAAATAAAGTTTCATATTCATAAATTATATGAGAAACAGTAATAACATTGCACAGTCTACAAAAGGACAAAATCCAAAGAGTAAAGTGATTGGCACTAGCAAGGCTTGAGAATATGTATGAGGAAAGAGACCTAGTTGTTGGCATGAATGGCCCCATGCCATCATGATAGATGCTCTTTCAAAGATCAATGTTGTCCATGAGGATGTAAAAATAAAAATGTTCATGATGTCCTTTGAATTTATTGAGGGTAAATTATTTGATGGATACAAAAATCTTTCTAGAAAGGAAATATCAGAACTAGTGGGTTTTTTCCAGGTATTTATTAACCATAGGATATTCATTATGAATAAGATAAGTATGAGAAGGTTATTGGAGATATTATTTCAGCCCCACGTGAAGAAGATACGGTGAATTCATATTCTCCATAAGAAAAGGCTTTGGTAAGCATTTTACCTTCTCAAATTTCTGATTTTGATGATGCACTTCATGAAATTGAGATGGTTGTTTTAGTAAATAAACCCTTAAAGGTTGAATAAATATTATATTTTTTCATTCATCAATTAAATAATGAATAAAACAACCAAGAAGAGGCTAATATTACAAGTTTTTGGTCTCTAAGATAGCCAGATAGGCTCGAATATTTCATAGAAAATTTGAAGAGTATTTTTAGGCCATGTAAGATGAATAATAGTGTTCTGATTGAGCCCCCAATGGCTTCTCAATGATAGCCGAAGGCCCTGCTTGAGCCCCTAAAATGAATCTACTCGATGATACCTTTCCAATGGGCTATCGTGTGCCTAAAAAGAGATTGTATACAAATGTTACGACCACAGGAAGTTGATGTACTAACTTACCCAAACGAGGCCCACATGACTTTTGGCGCTTCATCTCCTAGGGTTAGGTTTTTGGATGTATAGGGTTTTTGAAATTCCAGTTTATTGTAAAAAAGAATTCATATCCTCATTGTAATCATCTTCTTTTGAATGAGCGTAGTCCTCACATCCCTTCTCATAGATAAGCCACCACCCTTCCAGCAAGCTTGTTTTTTGTTGCATTTTACAGTTTCAGCTTATTTTCGTATTGAATAGAAAACTGGTTTTACTGTATCTTTGTTATTCTGCGTTAAGCATATTTTAATAATCTGTATTCATTTCATTCTGCTCATAGAATATGGATCAATGGTATTAGAGAGGTCTACTCCTTGTCATCTTAATGCTTCTCCCCAATGAGGTCAGGGTACAAAGAATTGGGTCTCGAGCTTGTTTCTCTTGAGGACAAAAGTTATCGCATGCCCAAGAGACCTCTCGTGGCATGAGAAAAGAAATATGACGAGACATGAGATTCTTTCAAAATGTTGCTTGAGGAAGCCCTCACGCAACAAAGGAACGAGATGATGGATAGTTTCACGCAAATCCTTCGACAACTACCAACAAGCGACGCATCTTCCTCGAGCGAAGGCGCCGCCTCCTTCAAGGTAAAAATAAACTTCGATATTCATATATTTGAAGGTCAGATAGATGCAGATGATGTATACAAGTGGTTGAATCTACTAGAAGGGTATTTTTCTGTTCATAACTTTTCGAATACAGAAAATATTAATTTTTTACTCATGAAAGTCATTCCCCATGTCAAATATTGGTGGGAAACTTTCTGTGAGCAAAAGGAAATAGAGGAACCTTCATTATTTATAGTCGCGTCCACCTACGAATCCTTCAGGGATGTTATTAAGGAAAAATACTACCCTGTCGGAAGTGTTATCGCATAATGTTGTCTGGAGTCGTATGTGTTCGTTGTTGGTACCTAGGTCTATAATTTTCCCTGTCCCTCTCCTTTTAGTAGGCCAAATCTTAATTGTTTCCCCTTTTCAACTTGTAAATCATTCTCTTCTTTCCCTTGTTTGTTTGTGCGTCTTGGTTTTCCTTGAATATCTTGCCTGAGAGAAACCTCAACCCCAATCCCTTCTGTTTTTCTCCGAGGATAAGCACTCACCTCCTGTGTTTTAGTCGTTGGTCTACCTGTTTTCCCAAGCCCACTACAAAATTTTCCAAGTCCTTGTTCACACATGCCGCAGCCTTGAGCATGAAGCGTAGATTTCAGAATAGTTTATTTCGGACTTGAATCTCAAGCAGCAGGTGAGTCCATTTTTCGATGGTGGGGATCACCTGTAAAGATTGGATTAGAGGCCCCTAGGTATTTAGAGTTTCAGAATTGCATGAAGTATAGCACAATAAAAGAGTTGAAGTCTCGAAGAGATCATGAGTCATTGATATTAAAGGGGATAGGTGGCAGTTGATCCAAGCGTTTAGGGAAATGAGCTTCGGGAGTTTCGAAATGAAAGTGCATAAAACTTCTGGAGAGTCAACGCCCGAACTCCCGAAGAAATCTTTGAACATTGATCTCAAAATCAACAAGGAGTCGTTGATCTTAGAGGCAGTGCCTCCTGAAGGCCCAAAGTCCCGAAGTCACGAAGAGGATCTTGGCCATCCGAATCCAAAATTCCATGCGTCATCAGATCAGTCACTCTGTAAGTTTTTAATTTGGGAGTTTTAAAATGAGAAAAGTGCCAAGGTCTCGAAGGCCCAAAGTCCCAAAGTCCCGAAGTGGCCGAAGGCCCTAAGTGAATCCGAGTCATTGATCAACAAGATCCACGTGTCGTCAGATCCATAGCTCCCGCTAAAATCACAGAAGGTAAGTAAGATTTGATTTTTTATTTTCCCAGAGCTCGGAGACCCGAAGTGGATCTCGGTCATCCAAATCTAGGAGACATGCGTCATCCGATCCCTAGCTCTGACGAATTTGTGTGGGGAAAATAAAGTTTGACTATTGAGAAGACTGAAGCCTGGAGCCAGGAAGGGATCTCAGCCATCGATTCAGGAGGGAAACACATCATTAGATCCATAGCTCCAGGTAAAAGTAGCTGAAGGTAGAGGAAGTTTGAGATTTGATTTTCTCGGAGTCCAAAGACCCGAAGTAATTCTCGGTTGTTCGATTAAAGAAGACACGTGTCATCAGATCACCATCTCTGGGTAAAATCACAAAGAGGAGCCAAAGGAAAAGGAGCTAGCACCCAAGACCTGGAGCACCAAGTTCATGGCAGTCGTCGGCACAAACACATGGCATCCGTCTAGCGCTGACACATGGGACTCATTTCAAGCGTTTCAGACATTCTTTCTGCCTGTTTTCGAGTGACACATATCACCTCTCCATCTGCAACATATCAACATGGTGATGTTATCCCTCCACATCAGATCATCCTCCGAGAGATATTATTGTTCAGCGCCAAAAGTAGCACCCCATCCCAGGGCACACTTTTGGCATATCCTAAAGTTGGTGGGAGATTAAGCTTGGCAGTGGCACTAAATCTAGCAGGTGTGCTCAGATCGCAGATTAGGACCAGACCTACGACCACAGTCCATTGCGGGGATGCAAAATGCTTGGGCGATATTTTTCTTGAGCGGTCCCACAATGGAACCCATGGTATGGAAAAAATGCTACGTGGAAAAATGTGATGGATTGCGGGCCCAAAAGTGGTCTGAATCCAAACCTTTTTTGATGGCCCCACAATCTCGTGTTTATTTGGCATCCTATCCGCGAGCATCATGTAGCCGCCCCCTTAGCATTTAGTCTCGTTCAATATCCGACGAGGTAGTTAATGAAAAGAGAGTTGGTGGTTGAAACCTCGTCTCACTCCATAAATGGAAGGCATGGAGGGTCTGGCCGTGGGGACTAAACCGTAAGCTAGTGGTACCCCTGTGGACAGATTTTCCTGCAAAAAGCATGTTGATCTGAGCTTGCGTTTGACAGAGGGATGCACATTCAGTTTGACAGAAGAAGTCGTTGATGTAAATATTTGATTTTAGTGTCCAGGTCACACTCCTGGTAGTGGCGAATTGTTATTTGTATAAATAATTAGTTTTGATATTTTGTTAAGGTTGTCAACTGGTTGAGCAGAGATCCCTATTTTGTAATTTTTTGATGCCAAAACTGTTCTTTGGTTATGTACCAAATTTGAGACTTTCATGTTAATAGAAGTTAGCTTCTTTTCATCTCTTTGTAAAAACTGTGCTAAAACACTCGGGTATGGATGATCCAATTGAGGGTTGTTATGTTGTTTTAATGTAGGTTTGATTACAGTGGTATCATGACTAGTTTTAGTCATCTCCCTTGTTATCTTTTTCCCTCTTACGCTGAATGGCTTGGGCATGGAGGATCCAGTTGAGTTGTTGTAGCTGCATTGTGATGTAGGTTTGATCATTGTGCTATTGTGACTGTGTTGTTTGGACATATTTCAGTGTCTGAAGCTTTAACTCAAGAGTGATATTGAGTCTGATTTTTTCTTCTCCAAGTTGCTTGAAAGATTGATGCTCATATTAGTCTTGTTCACCTTTCTCACTAAATATTCCCTCTACTCACACTTAAACTCAATTTACTGACTAAAGTTAATGTGGCCCTCACTTACCTATGCATTTCTTGTCTAGTTCTGTGTTGAACATCATTCATATATTGAGTTTTGTCCATTGACCTCCACTCATATAAAACCAACATCCACCAAAACATCTGATGGGTACTGGGCTTATCCTCTCACAATCTGAGGGTGACTCTCAGTGCTAACATTATTGGCATTGTTTTCGGGGACGACTTGAAGACATTTCCCTAGGTAAGAGTGATAAATAAATTATGATTCTAAAGGTGCATCAGATATTAGTACCATTGAAGATTGCAACTTGTACCTGGTGACTCCACTATTTTAGTTGTGGCTCCTAAAGGAAGACACATGAGGTCTACTCCATATATTCCTCTAGTAACACCTGAAGCTGACCTAGAGAAAATTATCAGAAAAGGAAAGACCCCTCAGGAAGGTACTTCAATTGTTGTACCAGGTGATCTTGGTAATTTTCTTAATCCCTCTTTAAAAACTCCAGTAGTTGTTTCTAATTCACTTGTTATACCGTCTGTTGGGGTTTCAAGAAAATTAAATTTTGGGAGTTTTCCTTTTGATTTCTCTCCTCCTAATATCGGTGTGGAAGGAAAAATCTTTGACACCCCTGTTTCCCTGATATCATACAGTGGTTTAGACCCAGAACCTCAGAATATTTTCCCACTCCAGGCTTTACTACTCCTCCTCCTATTAGAATTGTTGCATTTACAGAAGGGGAAACTTATGTTCCCTTGAGCCCTGTAACGTTTTACATCAACACTCAGTCATTGCCTCTTTCTCCCAAACACACAACTATAGTCGTACTTGTCCCATCTCCATCCCCTCTTGGTTCTCCTCCATTTCAAATCCCAATGGCACGTGCTAATCCACCTAGAGACAGAATGGATGACATAGTGGCTCCTAGATATGCCCCTCTTGTCTTACCTCATCCTTTGAATGATCTCTCAGATGAAGGATACCTTAAGGAGTTTCTCAAGTTCACGGGGGAGGAAAGAATAACTGCAAAGGAATACCTTGAAGCCTTTTACATTTTTTCAGATAATCATGACATCTCGAATCAGGATGTATGGATGAGAGTTTTTGTCCATATCCTTAATGGTGAGGATAGGAAACGGTTTAGGGGCTTGGCCCCTAGATCTATTGATGGGATTCAAGCCCTAGATGATACATTTTTAAGACATTGTGGGGGGTAAAAAGGATTTTCTTTATTATATTACAGGGTTTGGGGCGCTTAAGAGGAAAGAAGGGGAATCTGTTTCATATTTCTCAAAAAGATTCAATATGTTGTATGGTAAGATTCCCCTTGAAATAAAACCTATTGAAGCCTCAGCCAAGGTTACCTATGCTAGTTCTTTTGATCCCGAGTTTTTCCTCCTATTGAGAGAGAGAAGGGCCACCTTGTTGGTTCATATGCAAGATGCATCCCTTGAAGTAGAGTATAATCTACTGGCAGTAGACAAATGCAAGAGAAAATCTGATAGAGACACGAGAAGAGGTAAATCTAAAGCTACAGCCTCTGATTCCCCTATTTCCCACCCCTAAGAAGATGAAAGCGCCAGACTGATAAAATCACTTTCTGCTGAGGTGGAAAGGTTGAAGTTGGAAGAAAATAAGATCTATAGGTATCCCCAAAATGTTGATAATAGGGGTAACTTCAAAATACCAAACAATGCCCCCCAAATCATCCAAAGATATCAAAGAAAAAGAGATAGAGATGATCAGAAAATTCAAGCTCCTCTCCAAAATAACCTTGTTATTGACGAAGAAGGAGAGGAAGAAGAGCTTGATCCTGAAATTCATTGTCTTGGGGACACCTCTTCATTTCTTCATTTAACCCAAGCTGCATATGAGGAGTCTCTCATGGATAGTCAATTAAATGAGTTGAGAAAAGGGGAAAAGGTTAGCAATAATCCAAATAGATATAATCTGAAGTCAAAAGAGGAAGAGGGGAATATTGATATTTTTGACGAGCCTACTAGAAATGAGAATCGTGCTAAAGAGGTGGTAGACAACAGTAAATAAAACAAGGTGAAAGACCCCCTATCAGTGGTCAAAATCCTTATCCCATAAGTGAAGGATATTCTGAATCCCCCCTTCTCATATATCTTAGAGCAGGATTTTCAAAAGATTAGGATCCCCATACCTCTTTTGGGGTTGACCTAGTTTGAGGACTTCAGAAGTTGCCTCTCCAAAGTGTGGCATCCTGAACCTTCATCTCATCCCATAGACTCATTCAACCTTCAAGATGAAAATCCAATTGTTATACTAGGCCCTTTGGTAGAGGATAGAGATGATTCTTCACCTCCCTATTATACATCATTGAACATCGATGATAAGGTGTTACACAATTTCTTGATGGATTCAGGGGAATCTCATAATATTATTCCTAAATTTGTCATTGATGAGTTGGGTTTGGAAGTTACAAAAACCTACCATGACCTATATTCATTCGATTCCAGGAAAGTGAAATGCCTCGGGGTTATTAAATCCCTGGTTGTATCCTTCTTCCAACTGCCCATGAAGAGTGTGGTCATGGACGTAGTGGTAGTTTATGTCCCCCCTAATTTTGGCATGCTCTTGTCTAGATCATGGATCAAAAGACTGGGGGGGAATTTGCAGATGGATTTGTCATATGCTACCATCCCTGTGTTTGGAGGGGAACACATAAGGCTTTATAGATAAGCACAACTTGCCTACATTATCAGTGATGAAGCCAATCCCATCAGCCACCCCATTTTCTCAGTCAATACTGATTTAGGAACTAGTATATTGCAGCTCTCTGATTTTCCTTAGCCACCTATTGAAATAAGAAGATATATGATTACTGTTTGTGAAGATCCTTCCCCCAAGACCTCTGTTTGGAAAATGTTTTTTTATGGGTCCTCTTCTAGGGAAGGGGTTGGTGTTGGAGTATTTTTTGTTTCCCCTACCCAAGAGACTATAGCTCTGTCCTGGAAGTTGAAATTTGAAACAACAAACAATGTGGTAGAATATGAGGCCATTGTCTTGGGTTTGACAGTTGCCAAGGATATGAAAACTGAGGAGCTAGCAATGTAGACGCTAAGCTGATTGTTCATCAAATAAAAAATATGTATCAGGCTAAGCACCCAAGGTTACGAGCCTATAGAAATGAGGTGTGGGATATGATTAACAGTTTCTTATTGTCTTTTAATATTTCATTTATTCCAAGGGAGGAGAACTCTGTGGAATATTCCTTGGGGGTCTCAGCAAGAAATTTTAAGGTCCCTTTCCCCCTCAAACTCAAGTATGAGGTGGAGATAAAATACAGACCCTCTATTCTTGACAATGTCAAACATTGGAAGGTCTTTGAGGATGATATTGAGATAAAAAAGTTCCTTGAGACTATGGATGAATTTTCTGATATGAATATTGATCAGGATCAAGATTATGAAGAAAGCCCTCATGTTGATGTTCTCATGAATAAGATTTCTAACCATCATATTGTTCAATTTCCTAGCAACCATATTCCAAAGGGTCTTGTCCCTTTGGAGAGATTGTTTGACATAAATTATATTGTTGTAAAAGTTGAAGGATCAACTAAAGAGGCTGATGTGATTGAATGCAATCTAGGTATGGAGAAGGATCCCAAATGGGTCAAAATGTCTAGTAGCTTATCAAAAGAGAAAAGTGTTGAGTATGTCATACTTTTGAAGGAGTTCACGGATATTTTTTCTTGGACATACATGGATTTGAGAATATATGAAACCAACATCATTGAACACAAAATCCCTTTGAAATAATATACTAAACCATTCAAGTAGAAGCTTAGACAAATAAATCCCATGCTGCTGTCGATTATGGAAAAGGAAGTCAAGAAACTGTTGGATGCACAAATCATAATCCCTTTGTGATTTTAGGAGTGGATGGCTAATTTGGTCCCTGTCAGGAAGAAGAATGGGGAAATCAGATTGTGTGTTGATTTCAAAAATTTGAACAGGAGCTCCAAAAAGGATAACTACCCCTTGCCGAAAATGGAGCACATTTTGCAGAGAGTGACTGGTTCAGCTAGGATGTCTATGGTCGATGGTTTCTTCAGTTACAATCATATCTCTGTCTTTCCTGAAGATAGAGAAAAGACAACTTTCACAAATCCTTGGGGCACATTCATGTATGCTAAAATTCCCTACGAATTGATGAATGAGGGAGTAACCTTCCAACGAGCTATGGACATTTCCTTCATTGGAGAAAAGGATAAATTTGTAGTCATCTATCTGGATGACATTACAATATTCTCCATGTCTAATAAAGAGAATTGTTATCATCTAAGGAAGGTTTTCCTAAAGTGCAGAAGGTTTTCTCTCTCCCTTAATCCCAATAAGTCTTTATTTGCCTTACAGGATGGAAAATTGTTAGGGAATATTGTGTTAGTTGAAGGGGTAAAGATTGGTCCGAGTAGAGTGGAGGCCATCCAATCCTTGTCATTTCCCAGATCCAGGAAAGAGGTTCAGTTATTTTTGGGTAAAATCAACTTCCTAAGGAGGTTCATTTATAATTTTGTTGAATTAGTTAAATACATTAAAACCATGCTTAGGAAGAGGAATGAAGTGAAATGGACTGTTAAGTCCACTGATTATTTCAACCAAATTAAGAGGGCATTGACTGAAGCACCTGTGCTGATCAACTCTGACTATTCTAAGGAATTTTTGATATTTTCCTTCTCTTCATCTGATACACTAGTTGTTGTTTTGTTACAAAGAAATGCAGAAGGGTTAGAGAAACCTATTTCCTTTTTCAGTAGAGCACTGAGGGACGCAAAAACAAGATATGATATTATGGAGAAGAAAGATTATGCTTTGAAATCCCTCAAGGATTTCATTGTCTATATTCTACATTCAAAAAATATTGCATATGTCCCCTTAGCCTCAGTAAAGGAGATTTTGATCCAACCTGATATTTATGGGAAGAGAAGCAAGTGGATCGCCAAAATTTTGGAGTTTGACCTGGAAATAAAACCTACCAAATTGGTGAAAGGCCCAGGTTTAGCCAGGATACTGGCTGAGTCGAATTGTAAGGCATTCGGGGTAAATTTCATGAATGTAGACTCATAAAATCAACAAACTAGGATTGTTGGTGAAGACTGTCATGTCAACCCCAACTTAGCATAATGCACCTGGTATAAAGACATCATACACTTCCTGCAGAAGTTGAAGCCTCCTGATGGTTTGGACAAAAACGAGGCAAGAGCTTTGAAACTCAAAGAAATCAAATATTGTATCATTGATCAGGTGTTGTACTGGAAGGACCCTTTGGGAGTTCTATTAAGATGTCTGGACCAACAAGAATCCCAAAGGGAAATGATTGATTTTCATGATAGCTCATGTGGGGGACATCATTTTTGGAGAACCACAGTGTATAAGGTCCTCAGATCTGGGTATTTCTGGCCCAACCTTTTTACTGATGTTTGTGAAAATATTAGAGCCTATACCAAGTGTCAATTTTTTTTTGGAAAGAAGTATCTCAAATATTTGCCTTTGAAACCTATAGTGGTTTATGGACCTTTTCAGTAGTGGGGTCTCTACTTCATTGAAGAGATCCACCCAACCTTGAGTGGCCAACACAGGTGGATTTTGACCACCACTGATTATTTTAACAAATGGATAGAATCCATCCCTATAAGGAGTGCCTCCCACAAGGTGATCATAAATTTCCTTGAAGAAATCATATCCATATTTGGTTGTCCAAGCAGGATTGTTACAGACAATGTTGCCTCTTTCAAAGTTGAGCCATTAATTAATTTCTGTGAGCATTATGGGATCACACTAGTCCATTCCACTCCCTACTACCCTCATGGAAATGGTTTAGAAGATTCTTCTAACAAGATCATAATAAATATCATCAAAAGATTGTTAGAAGACAACAAGAAATCCTGGGATTTGACGCTGAAGTTTGCATTGTGGGTTGACAGAGTTACCACACAAATATCACTCAGAATTTCTCCTTTCTAGCTAGTGTATGGCATTGAGGAAATATTTCTTGCTCAACTTTCTTTTCCTGTGGTGAATTTCCTCCAAGACTACCAAGGAGAACTTGATGACATGGTCAGGAAGATACTGCAACTGGTAGAAGTGCAACAGACCAGGGAATAACTGCTTGATAAAGCACAATACCATCAGCAGAAAATAAAACGAGCTTTTGACAAGAATGCAAGCAAGGAAAATTTCGAGTTGGGGGATATGGTGCTCAAATGGGATGCACCCAAGCAAGACAAGGGAAAGCATGGTAAATTTGAAGTGTTGTGTATTGGCCCCTTCAATATTTCTGAGGTTTTTCTGAACAACACTTATGAATTGCAGAACTTGGAGGATTCCGAGGTTTTGGGTCACCTTGTCAATGGGAATTTTCTCAAGAATGCTTTTGTTTAGGCCGTGACCGACATCCCCCCGTTGTAAATTCCACTCCATTTTTTTTTTTACTTTAGGCTTTTCTTTTAATAAGAGACTCCATAACCCAATAGCTAAGGCACTAGAGCTGCCCGTTCTTGATCGCTCACAGGGAGCATACCATCCCCTGTGGAGCCAAATGTTATCACATAATGTTGTTTGGAGTCATATGTGTTCATTGTTGGTACCTAGGTCTATAATTTTTCCCCGTCCCTCTCCTTTTCGCAGACCAAATCTTAAGTTTTCTCCCCTTTTGGCTTGTAAATCGTTCTCTACATTCCCTTGTTCGTTTGTGTGTCTTGGTTTTCCTTGAATATCTTACCTGAGAGAAACCTCAGCCCCAAGCCCCTGTATTTTTCTCCAAGGATGAGAAATCGCCTCCTATGTTTCAGTCACTGGTCTCCTTGTTTTCCCAAGCCCACAACAAAATTTTCCACGTCCTTGTTCACATAGGCCGAAGCCTTGAGCATGAAGCACAACGTTCAGAACAGTTTATTTCGGACTTGAATCACAACTAGTAGGCGAGTCCATTTTGCACTGGTGGGGATCCCTTATGAAGATTGGATTAGTGCCCCCCCGGGTATTCAGAGTTTCAAAATTGCGAGAATTATAGTGCAATAAAAAGATCTGAAGTCTCGAAGCGATCACGACTTGTTGATCTTAAAGGGGACATGTGGAAGCTGATCCAAGCCTTCGGGGAAATGAGCTTTGGGAGTTTCGAAGTGAGAAGTGCATAAAAATTCCGGAGAGCCGAAGCCCAAACTCCTAAAGAAAACATGGACCATTGATCTCAAAATCAGCAGGGAGTCGTTGATCTTAGCGGCAGTGCCTCTCGAAGGCCCAGAGTCCCGGAGTCCGGAAGAAAATCTTGGCCATCCGAATCCAGAATGCCACGCATCATCATATATGTCACTTCGAGAGTTTTTACTTTGGGAGTTTTAATATGAGAAAAGCGCCAAGGTCCCAAATGCCCGAAGTCCCGAAGTGGCCGAAGTGTCGAAGTGCCCGAAGTGTCGAAGTGGCTGAAGGCCTGAAGTGAATCTGAGTCATTGATCAGCAAGATTCATGTGTTGTCAGATCCATAACTCTGGGTAAAAGCATAGAAGGTAGGAAATATTTGAGTTTTGATTTTCCCAGAGCCCAGAGATCCAAAGTGGATCTCGATCGTCCAAATCCAGGAGCCACGTGTCATCTGATCCCTAACTCCGACAAATTTGCGTGGGGGAAATAAATTTTGACTATTGAGAAGTCTAAAGCCTGGATCCATGAAGGGATCTCAATCTTTGATTCAGGAGGGCCACGCATCATCAGATCCATAGCTCCAAGTAAAATCAGTTGAAGGCAGAGGAAGTTTAAGATTTGATTTTCTCGGAGTCTGGAGACACAAAGTAATTTTCGGTTGTTCGATTCAAGAAGACACGCGTCGGTTGTTCGGGTAAAAACACATACAGGATGCAGAGGAAAAGGAGCTATCACCCGAGCCCTGGAGCACCAAGTTCATGGAATTTTTTGGTACAGACATGTGGCATCCATCTAGCGCTGACACATTGCACTCATTTCTATCATTTTATACATGCTTTCTACCTGTTTTTGAGTGATACATGTCACCTCTCTATCCATGACATATCAACATGGTAACATTAGGCCTCCACATCATATCATCCTCTGAGAGATGTTATTTTTCAGTGCCAAAAGTAGCACCCCATCCCAAGGCACACTTTTGGCAGATCCTAAAGTTGGTGGGAGATTAAGCTTGGTAGTGGCGCTAAATCTACTGGGTGTGCTCAGATCGTAGATTAGGACCAGACCTATGACCATAATCCATTGTGGGGATGCAACATTCTCGGGCGATATTTTTCTTGAGCGGTCCCGCAATGGAAACCATGGTATGGTAAAAATGCTATGTGGTGAAATGTGATGGATTGCAGGCCCAAAAGCGGTCTGAATCCAAACCACTTTTGATAGCACCGCAATCTCTTGTTTATATGGAATCCTATCTGAGAGCAGCGCGTAGCCTCCCTTGAGCATTAGGTCTTCTTCAATCTCCGAAGAGGCAGTTAATGAAAAGAGAGCTATGTTGGATCATGTTTTCATTGATGCCAATGGTTTGATTATTTGGGAGACTGTTGGATCATATGTCATTGATGTAAATGGTTTGATTGATTGATGTCATTGATTGATGTCAATTAATTGATTGATTGATAATTTTCCTTAATGAGAATGATAGATGTCAAAGTGGAAACCAATTGATAAATATGGATCATTGATATGATGCATAGATGAAGATGGAGTAATGAATTGCCATTGATACATGATGCATAGTTGAGATATATGATGCAGTGGTGAACTGATATTGTCTTATCATGGTTGATAAGGTGCACA
>SNQJ01S0168210.1:37815-50811 GCA_010110895.2 Picea sitchensis
TGATAAGGTGCACAAATGGATGAACTCCAAAGTGGTCCCCTTATGGTGAAAGCCCTCATGGGAAGATGTTTTACGGATTGAGTTATCCTAGAAGAACGGTTGGAGGACCCATGCTTTCATGTGGATTAATGAGATGAAGATCAATGAAGTTGTTGGTGAAACTATCCTATATGAATAGTGCTTGACATGCCATTTCCGGTGGTATGTGGAATGTCACATAACTCCTCATGGTTTGAGAGGTATGGCCTTACGAAGATGAAGGACCCCCATATGAATCCTTGAAGCCCAAAAGGTCAAAGAAGTCAAAGTGACCTAAAAGAAGAAATCATTATTTAAATGATAAATTCAAGTGACAAAATCAAGAAAGATTATTTAAATGATAAAATGAAGTGACAAAATCAAGAAGGAATATTTAAATGATAAAGTATTGAAGAACTTTCTATTCATGGAAAGTGGTTTACCCTAAAATAAGGAAAATAGGTTAAGTGACCTAAAAATGGGTTAAGTAACCTAAAAATGGGTTAAGTGGCCTCGAAGATGAAAGTATAAATAAGAAGCTAGGATCTCTTGTAAAAAGTACATTTGGTGAGAATCCTTTTTGTGGATCAATGGAGAGCTTCTTGTGAATATCTTTTGGAGTATTGATGGAGATATTCTTGTGAGAAAATCTTATTTATGTGGATCTCTTGAGCATGATTGAATATCTATTATGAGGAAGAGAGAAAGAGGAGGATCTCATGGATGCATCAAAGTTTCAGCAATGTCGGAGATCTTGACGGAAAAGTTCTTGGATTCACAGAAAACCCTATTATCTAATTCCCACGCGGGCTGTCTATGTATAGGGTGCGTGTACACACGGGATGGATGTGTATAGGGTGAGTGTACACACAGGCTGACTATGTACAGGGAGCATGGAGTGGATAAAATCATGGAGATTTGTGTTTGAGCTGGTGTCAAGCTCTTAGATGATGAGGCAAGTTCTAGATCTTCATTCTATGGCCTCAGATCTATCATTGAGACACTGGTATGGTTACATTATTGTCTTGATGGATACTATTGTTTGATGTGTTGTGAATGCTTAGGGAATTCTTGGTATGGATTCTATGATGTGGTTCAGTTTGGTTGATTTGGTTGATGGAGTAAGAAGTACTCTTATGATTCAGTAGTGACATGATTTCTATGGTATACTAGTTGTTTATACATGATTGAGATAGCATTCATATTGATTTGTTGTGGAGCATGAGCAAGCTATTGGAGAACTTGAATGTGTTGTGACTGGCTATGGGTTAGTTTGGACAGTGGAAGAAAGAAGAGAAAGTGATTGTAGGTTGCAGAGGATCTAAGCATGTTTCTCATAAGCATACGCTTGTTGTATTATACACTAGCCACATTCACATGCGGGTTGTAGTGAGCCAAGGCGCGTGCACACACGGGATGCACTACTGACAGGTCGCATACATGTTGACAGATTGATATCTGTTGAGGATTGTTGCGTCATCTCAGTTGGTGTTGATGGTGTAAGCTGAGTCTTTCATTATAGAGTAGGTGCTCTTACAGAGTTGTACTCTATTAAGTTGTTGATGATAAACCCCAAGGATTGTAGTTCGTAATAAAAAGAAAATTGTACATATATCTTGTGTTTTTTATGTTCATTGTGGTGATGCCTTGTTGATGATATATTGTTGATATATGTTGCTGATATGCGCTCACATCTGACTGGTTATAAATGACAACAATGGGTAATGAATAAATGTTGAATGTTAATTGATGAGTTTTTGTGCAAGAGGAAAGTTGTTAGCGCAAATCCTTGCAAGGGGGTGTTTTCTCTCCAAGATTTGAGCCCGTGGCATAAACGTGAAGAAATGGGGCTTAAAGAACCCATAAAATGCATTTTATTCATTTGCAGGCATGAGCGCCAAGCGCAACACACATAAGACATCCATTTCGGACTTAAGTGTTAGTAGATGAGCGATTCGGGATTTAACGGTGAGGATCGATCGATAGAGAAGATCGTCAGTGATCAAGTAAGCCAGAGCCACAGAGTTGCATGAGTTTTAGTGCTTGAGAGGGACACATGGTGCGCGATTAGGCTCTTTTCCTCTTCGTGCATTGTGACTTTGAAGAGTAAGGACTAGCTCCTTCCCATCCATGAGATGTGAAGTGTCGAAGGCGTCCAGGACCCGGGCCCACAATATTGCCGAGATGATTTCAGCTGTCCATCCCACAGGGACACGTGGTGCCTGATTAGGCTCTTCACCTTTTCACCCGTCGCGACTTTGAAGCACTTTTCTTTGCAACTGGGATCCCCGAGACGCGAAGTACTGAAAGCATCCAGGACCCGGGCCCGCAATCTCACAGAAAGTGATCTCAGTCGTCCATCCTGCAGGGACACGTGGTGCGCGATTAGGCTCTTCACCTTTTCGCCCATCACGACTTTGAAGAGTAAGGACTAGCTCCTTCCCATCCATGAGACGCAAAGTGTCGAAGCTCCTGAGCATATCGTCTCGGCCACTCCCTGGGGAAGCAGTTAATGAAAATCGAGTAGGTAGATGAAACCTCAGTTCGAGCCATAAATGGAAGGTATGAGAAGCCTGGAGCAATCAACCCATGGTACCCTTGTGTGCAGGACCCCCTGCAAGAGCCATGTTGAGTTAAGGTGGCTATGACGAAGAATTTTCATCTGAGTTTGAATGAAGGGGCGCCATGCCTCGGAGGTCTGAGCACGCCTCTATTGGGCGATTTTTTCCGAGTATATGTACTCAGTTTTTCTATTTTTGTAAGGATCGATGGTTGAGCTAGGTTCCAGATTGTAAAGTTTTGATGAAGCATTGGTTGCTCTAGTTATGTATTGACACTTGAGACTTCTTGCCTTATAAATGTCAGCCTCTTTCCATCTCTCCATGTATACTATGTTGGAACTGCTCGAAATTGGAGGATCCAATCGAGTTGCGATGTTATAGGATGATGTATGTTAGATCACTGTAATAGTCGTATTGTTTCTAATCAGTTTTTTGTATTTTCTCAATGCTGAATGATTTGGAATTGGAAGATCCAGTCAAGTCACACTTCAGTTCCCCGAAACTCTGAACCAAGAGAATCTTGTATTCTAATTTTTTCCTCCTCAAGCTGCTGAAAGGCATGACGCCCTAAGCAGTCTTTCTCATTTATCTCAATAAGTCTTCCATCTGCTCATTTTATAATCAACTCACTAACGGAAGTTAGATCAAGACCTCCTTTGTTATTTACATACCAGGCCTAGTCCCTGAGTTAGAGTGATACTTTCTTGGGTCTCTACCCATTCAATCACCCATTAAATTTATTTGTGACATAAAATGATAGGCGTTGGGCTCTTCTCCTATCGGAATCCAGGAGTGACTTCCAACTCCAACATTTCCGGTGCCGTAGCCAGGGACGAAGTTGAAAATTTTCCCCAAGATTGAATGACATTGAGCCTATGATTCTGAAGGTGCATCGAGTATCAGAGCCTTTGAAGATTGCTACTGTGCACCTGGCGACTCCATTGTGACGACTCCACTATGGAAAACCTGCCGTGTTAATTGTGGCTTTCAGAGGCAGACACACGCGGTCCCATCCACAGCTACCTCTAGCTACACCTGAAATTGATCCAGAGGTGGTTCTCAGAAAAGGAAAGGTCTCTGAAGGAGAAGCTTCCACCGCCGAATCAGTTAATCCGCCATATCCTTCTATAGGAACTCCATTTTCTTCTCCTCAGTTTCTTAACAGACCTTTTTCTGAAGTTTCCCGTTTCCTGAATTTTGGGAGTGTTCCTGTTGAGTTTTCCCCTCCTGGTCTGGGATTGGAGGGAGAAATCCTTGTCACTCCCCTCTCCCCTGAAGTTGTACCTTGGCATAGACCCAGGCCTACAGAAGATTTCCCCACTCCTAGCTTTACCACTCCTCCTCTTGTTATTGTTTCCGCTTCTACACAAAGAGAAGAATTTTTTGACTTAAGCCCACTAGCCTTCTCCCTAAATCCCCTATTGTTTCCCATTCCACTTAGAGGCTCATTCCCAGTATCCCCTTTTAGAGCTCCTTCTCCTCCAAGTTCTCCTCCACCTAATATTCCCATGGCAGGAGAAAATCCCCCCATGACCAGAATGGGGGCTATAATAGCTGCTAGGTATGCTCCCCTTGTGTTACCTCAACCTCTCAATTCCCTTCCAGCAGATGGTTACCTCAAGCAGCTACCTAAGTTTACAGGCGAGGGGGACATAACTACAGAAGAACACCTTGAAGCCTTCTACAGTTTTACAGACGATCATGTTATCATTCATGCAGATGAATGGATGAGGATTTTCGTCCATAGTCTTGAAGGAAAGGCTAGAAAATGATTTAGGGCCCTGCCTCCTAGATCTATTGATGGGATTGAGGCTTTGGATAGTGCCTTTTTTAGACAATGGGGAGACAAAAGGGACATCATGTATTACATGACTGAGTTTGGGTCTTTGAAGAGAAAGGAAGGAGAGTCTGTCTCTGACTTCTCCAAAATATTTAATAAAATGTACAATAAGATCCACACCAATATAAAGACCTCTGAATCCTCTGCCAAGATCACTTATGCCATCACTTTTGATCCTAATTTCTGCCTCCTGCTGAGGGAAAGGAGAGCCACCACTCTACCTCACATGCAGGATGCAGCCGTGGAATTAGAGTCCAACATATTGGCTATTGACCGACTCAGGAATAAGGCTGACAGAGACGTATCCAGGAGAAGAACAGAGGCCTCCTCATCTCATTCCTCTCCCCTTCCCCTTCAGACAGATGAGGTAGCTAAAGTACTGAAATCCCTTTCGGTTAGGATGGAGAAGTGGGAGTTAGAGGGGAAGCCCATGTACAAAAACCCCCAGAATACTGATAACAGAGGTTTCAGGAGGCATGGTAACAATATGCCATAGACTTTACCAAAGGAAAAAAGAAGCAGAGACAGGGATGATCAGAGGATTCAGACCCCTCTCCAGAATAGCCTAGTTGCTCATGAGGGAGGAGAGGAGGTGGATGAACTCGACCCTGAGATCCACTGCATTGAGGACACTTCCCCTTTTCCTTATTTGACACAATATGCATATGAATAATCCCTTATCAACACCCAAATAAATGAGTTGAGTAAAGAGGAAAAGGCCAACAACACTCCTAACAGATACAATCTGAGGTCAAAAAAGAAAGAAGGGAATTTTGATAGCCAGGATCAACCCCTCATAGTAGAAAGGCCTACTAAAGCTACAATAACCATTACGAAAGAAAATAAAACTCAGAATGCTTTGCCAGTAGCCAAGGAACCTGTCTCCAAGGTAAGGGAAGCTCCTAAGTCTCTCTTCTCCTTTAGTTTTGAGCATGATATTTAGAAGATTAGAATTCTTGTACCCCTATCTGGACTAGTTAAAAATGAAGATTTCAAAAAGTCCCTCTCCAAGCTACTACAATCTAAGCCCCTCTAGCCTTCCACAGACTCAATAAATCTCCAAGACAAAAAGCCATTAGTTATCCTAGGTCCCATGGTAGAAGATACAGATGATTCATCCCCTCCTTTCTACACATCCCTGAACATACATGATAAAGTGTTGCATAAATGCCTCATGGATTTAGGGGCTTCCCATAACCTTATGCCCAAAATAGTAATGGAAGAATTGGGACTGGAGGTGACAAAGACTTATCATGATTTGTACTCTTTCGATTCAAGGAGGGTGCAATGCCTTGGAGTCATCAAAGACTTGGCGATCTCTCTGTTTCAGCTACCAATGAAGAGTCTGGTCATGGACATTGTAGTGGTCGACGTTCCTCCCAAGTTCGGCATGTTGCTGTCAAGATCTTGGATTAAAAAGCTTGGAGGAACATTACAGATGGATCTCACATATGATACTATTCCATTTTTTGGAGGGGAACACAGAAGGTTGTACAGAGAAGCCTATCTAGCCTACATTGTTAGCGATGAGGGAAACCCTACCAATCACCCTATCTTTGCGCTGGACACTGATTTGGGATCTAGTTTGTTATAGCTCACTGATGCTCCTGAACCCCCTTTCCAAATCAGAAAGAAACCTTTATTTGATCGCGGGACACCTCCTCCAAACACCTCTGTTTGGAAAATATTTTTTGAGAGAGCTTCTTCTAGCAAGGGCGCTGGCACTGGAGTGGTTTTCATGTCACCTTCTCAAGAGACCATATCCCTGTCATATAAGATGGAATTTGAAACCACCAACAATGTGGAAGAGTATGAAGCTCTTGTTCTGGGTATGAGGGCTACAAAAGAAATGGGGATAAGGGAGATGGCAGTGTTTGGAGATGCTGAATTGATAATCCAACAAGTCAGGAATGTCTATCAGGCCAAGCATCCTCGGCTCAGAAGTTACAGGAACGAGGTATGGGACCTGATTGATAATTTCTTCTCATCTTTCAACATTTCTTTTGTCCCAAGGGAGGATAATGTTGTGGCCGATTCTTTAGCTGTTTCAGCTAGCCGATTCAAGATCCCTCTGCTGTCTATGGTCAAATATGATGTTGAGATAAAATATAGGCCCTCTGTACCAGACAATGTCAAGCATTGGAAGGTATTTGATGATGATCTTGAAATCAAAAAATTTCTCCAATCTGTTGAAAAATTCTCTACGTTGCACATTGATCAATATCCTGACCTTGAAGGTGACCATTACCCTGAGGTGTTTTTAAATGAAATTGCTAATCGCCAGATTATTCAGCTGCCTAACAATCACATTTCGAGGGGATTAGTCCCTTTAGAAAGATTATTCGATGGGAATGATGTGGCAGTAAAGGATAATATTTCAGGAGAAAATACTGATACATCAGAGTGAAACATTGGCACACAAGAGGAGCCTAAGTTCGTCAAGTTGTCAAGCAGCCTGACCCAAGAACAGAGGGACGAATACACTGAACTATTAAGAGAATTTGTCGATGTGTTTGCATGGACCTATGAAGATCTCAAGGCATATAACACATCTTTCATTGAACACAAGATCCCACTGAAGGAAGAATCTAAACCATTTAGGAAAAAGCTAAGACAGATAAACCCTATGTTGCTGCCTGTCATGGAAAAAGAAGTGAATAAATTGTTAGATGCCCAAATCATTGTCCCCTTGAGATATTCTGAATGGGTGGCCAATTTGGTCCTGGTAAAGAAGAAAAGTGGCGAGATCAGACTTTGCGTCGACTTCAGGAATCTGAACAGAAGCTCAAGAAAGGATAATTACCCCCTACCTAAGATGGAACACATATTGCATAGGGAAACTGGTGAATCTAAGATATCCATGATTGATGGATTTTTTGGCTATAATCAGATATCAGTCATGCCAGAGGATAGGGAAAAGACAACCTTCACCACTCCTTGGGGCACATTCATGTATGCCAAAATGTCGTTTGGACTAATGACTGCAGGAGAAACATTTCAGCAAGCCATGGATATAGCCTTCATTGGAAAAAGAGATCAGTTCGTGGTGATCTATCTGGACGATATCATAGTCTTCTCCAGGTCTGACGAAGAGCACTGTTGTCACCTAAGAAAAGTGTTCTTGTAGTGTCGGAGGTTTGGCCTATCCTTAAACCCCAAAAAATGTTTGTTTTCTATGAAGGAGGGGAAGTTGTTGGGTCATATGGTATCAAAAAAAGGAGTGAGGATTGATCCCAGCAGGGTAGAGGCAATTCAGACTATGTCACTTCCCTGGTCTAGAAAGGAAGTTCAGGCCTTTTTAGGGAAGATTAACTTTCTGAGGAGGTTCATCTCAAATTTTGTTGAGCTGGTGAAACACATCACAACCATGCTCAGAAAGGGAAATGAAGTAAAATGTACTGATGAACCCAGGGAATCTTTTGTCCAAATAAAAAGGGAATTGACTGAGGCACCTGTGTTGATCAGTCCTGACTATTCCAAAGAATTCCTAGTTTTTTCTTTCGCTTCTTTTGATACAGTAGCAACGGTCTTATTTAAGAAAAATGGGGAAGGGAAAGAGAAACCCATTGCCTTCTTCAGTAAATCATTAAGAGATGCAGAAAATGGTACGAGATCATGGAGAAGCAGGCCTATGCCTTGGTGAAATCTCTCAAAACTTTCAGATTCTATGTTTTGCACTCAAAAGTGACTGCATACGTTCCATCAGCCTCTGTGAAGGACATCCTTATACAACCCGACATAGATCGGAGAAGAGGTAAATGGATTTCGAAGATCCTTGAGTTTGACCTAGAAATAAATCCCACCAAGTTGGTTAAGGGGCAGGGTTTGGCCAAGTTGTTGGCTGAATCCAATTGTAGAGCCTTGGGGATCAGCTTCATCAATGCTTGTTCGTAAAATCAGCAAGCTGGGTCATCCAACAAAGGTTCTCAGGGTGACTTATCGCTAGCAGAATGCACCTAGTATAGAGATATCTTGTATTTTCTGCAAGAGTTGAAGCCTCCTAATGGAATGGGTAAGAGTAAGGCAAGATCTTTAAAACTCAAGGCAGTCAAATATTGCATCATTGGCCAAGTCTTGTACTGGAGAGACCCTCTAGGGGTGATGCTGAGGTGTTTGAACCCACAGGAAGCCCAGAAGGTTATATTTGAATTCCATAATGGCCTTTGTGGAGGACATTATTTTTGGAATACCACAGCTCACAAAATTCTTAGAGCTGGGTACTACTGGCCCACCTTATTCACCGATGTCTGCAGAGAAGTCAGAGCTTGCATCAATGCCAAAAGTTCTCAGGAAAGCAGTAGCTTAGACCACTTCCACTGAAGCCTGTAGTAGCTTCAACACCTTTTCAACAATGGGGGCTGGACTTCATCGGGGAAATCCATCCTCCCTCAAGTGGCCAACATAGATGGATCCTGACTGCAACAGACTATTTCACCAAGTGGATAGAAGCTGCCCCCAGCAGAAGTGCATCGCACAAAGTAATTATCAGCTTTCTGGAGGATATCATAGCTAGATTTGGCTGTCCCAGAAGGATTGTCAATGATAATGCTGCTTCATTCAAATTTGAGCCTCTGATTAAGTTCTGTGAGCAGTTCCAGATCTCGCTAATTCACTCCACCCCCTATTATCCTCAAGGAAATGGACTGGAAGAATATTCCAATAAAAGCCTAATCAAGCTCATTAAAAGATTATTGGAAGACAATAAGAGGTCTTGGGATTCAAAGCTCAAATTTTCTCTATGGGACGATCGAGTGACAACGAAGAAGTCTTTGGGCACCTCTCCTTTTTAGCTGGTTTACGGAATAGAGGAAATTTTTCCCACTCATCTCGCCTTACCTGTAGCAAGTTCTTTCAATATTATGAAGGAGAGTCAGATCATATGGTCAGAAGGATTCATCAGATGGTGGAAGTACAACAGATTAGGGAACAGGTGATGGACGCAGCTCATAGTCATCAGCAGAAGGTCAAACAGGCCTTTGACAAGAAGGTCGGGAAGAAGGAGTTTGAGATCGAGGATTTGGTGCTTAAGTGGGATGCACCTAGACAGAATAAGGGAAAACACAGCAAGTTTGACACCCTATGGATCGAGCTCTTCAAAATATCTGAGGTTTTCTCAAATAACACGTACAGGTTGCAGGATTTGGAGGGTGAAGAGGTTTTCAAAAGCCCAGTAAATGGGCATTTTCTAAAGAAATGTTTTGTTTGAGCCTTAGACGGCTCCTTTGTTTGTAAATATTGTCCTTTGGGTTCTTTGTTTATTTTATTTTTTCCAACTCAGTAAATGACTCCATAGCCCAATAGCAGGGCACTGAAGCTGCAAAATGAGTTCTTAGAGCATCACAGGGATGACTCTATCCCCCATGGAGCCTAATGTTAGTGTGAATCCTTGCAAGGGGGTGTTTTCTCTCCAAGATTCGAGCCCGTGGCGTAAACGTGAAGAAATGGAGCTTAAAGAACCCATCAAATGCATTTTATTCATTTGCAGGCATGAGCGCCAAGCGCAACACATAGAAGATGTCCATTTCAGACTTAACTGTTAGCAAATGAGCAATACAAGATTCAACGACGAGGATCGATCAATAGATCAGATTGCCAGTCATCAGGTAAGCCAGAGCCACGGAGTTGCACGAGTTTTAGCGCTTGAGAGGGACACGTGGTGCACGATTAGTCTCTTCACCTCTTCGTGCATTGCGCCTTTGAAGAGTAAGGACTAGCTCCTTCCCATCCATGAGATGCAAAGTGTCAAAGGCATCCAGTTCCCGGGCCCACAATATTACAGAGATGATCTCAGTCATCCATCCCGCAGGGACAAGTGGTGCGTGATTAGGCTCTTCTCCTTTTCGCCCATCGCGACTTCGAAGAACTTTTCTTTGCAACTAGGATCCCCAAGACGCGGTGCACCAAAAGAATCCTGGACCTGGGCCCGTAATCTCACAGAAAGTAATCTCATCCGTCCATCCCGCAAGGACATGTGGTGCGCAATTAGGATCTTCACCTTTTCGTCGATCGCAACTTTGAAGAGTAAGGACTAGCTCCTTCCCATCCACGAGATGCGAAGTGTCGAAGCTCCTGAGCATATCGTCTCGACCACTCCCTAGGGAAGCATTTACTGAAAATTGAGTAGGTAGATGAAACCTCAGTTCGAGCCATAAATGGAAGGTATGGGAGGCCTGGAGCAATCAGCCCATGGTACCCTTGTGTGCAGGTCCCCCCTGCAAGAGCCATGCTGAGTTAAGGTGGCGTTTGACGAAGAATTTATGTCTGAGTTTGACTGAAGGGATGCCATGCCTTAGAGGTCCGAGCATGCCTCTATTGGGCGAATTTTTCCGAGTATATGTACTCATTTTTTCTATTTTTGTAAGGATCGATGGTTGGGCTAGGCTCTGGATTGTAAAGTTTTGATGAAGCACTGGTTGCTCTGGTTATGTATTGACACTTGAGACTTCATGCCTTACAAATGTCAACCTCTTTCCATCTCTTTGTGTATACTGTGTTGGAACTGCTCGGAATTGGAGGATCCAATCGAGTTGCACTGTTATAGGATGATGTATGTTAGATCACTGTAATAGTCGTATTGTTTCTAATCAGTTTTTTGTATTTTCTCAACGCTGAATGATTTGGAATTGGAAGATCCAATCAAGTCACCCTTCAGTTCCCCGAAACTCTGAACCAAGAGGATCTTGTATTCTAATTTTTTCCTCCTCAAGCTGCTGAAAGGCCTGACGCCCTAAGCAGTCTTGCTCATTTATCTCACTAAGTCTTCCATCTGCTCATTTTATAATCAACTCACTAATGGAAGTTAGATCAAGACCTCCTTTGTTATTTACATACCAGGCCTGGTCCCTGAGTTAGAGTGATACTTTCCTGGGTCTCTACCCATTCGATCACCCATTAAATTTATTTGTGACATAAACTAATGGGCATTGGGCTCTGCTCCTGTCGCAATCCAGGAATGACTTCCAACACCAATAGAAGTTTTGGGAAAAAGATCCCCTAACTCATTCACCCCCCCTCTAAGTGTGGTAGGTGTGTCCAACAATCTAGTGGTTGAAACATCGTCTCACTCCATAAATGGAAGGCATGGAGGGTCCGTTCATGGGGAATGAAGCGTTATCTCATGGTACCCTTGTGGACATATTTCCCTACAAAAACCATGCCAATCTGAACTCATGTCTTACAGAGGGATGCACGTTCAGTCGGACAGAAGAAGTCGTCGATGCAAAGCTTTGATTTTAGTGTCCAGGTCACACTCCTGGTAGTGGAAAATTGTTCTGAGTATAAATAATCAGTTTTGATATTTTGTTAAGGTCGTCAACTGGTTGAGAAGAGATCCCTATTTTGTAATGTTTTGATGCTAGAACTATTCTCTCGTTATGTACCAAATTTGAGACTTTAATGTTAATAGAAGTCAAATTCTTTTCATCTCTCTGTAAAAACTGTGCTAAAACACTTGGGCATGGAGGATCCAGTCGAGGGTTGTTATGTTGTTGTAATGTAGGTTTGATTACAGTGGTATCATGACCAGTTTTAATCAGCTCCCTTGTTATCTTTTTCCCTATTACACTGAATGGCTCAGGCATGGAGGACCTAGTCGAGTTGTTGTAGCTGCATTGTGATGTAGGTTTGAGCATTGTGTTGTTGTGACTATGTTGTTTGGACATATTTCAGTGTCTGAAGCATGAGCTCAAGAGTGATCTTGAGTATGATATTTTCTTCTCCAAGCTTCTTGAAAGCCTGATGCTCATAGAAATATTGTTCACCTTTCTCACTAATTCTTCCCTCTGCTCACACTTAAACTCAATTCATTGACTGAAGTTAATATGGCCCTCACTTCCCTGTGCATTTCTTGTCCAGTTTCATGTTGAAAATCATTCATATATTGAGTTTTTTCCATTGACCTCCACTCATATAAAACCAACATCTACCAAAAACTCTAATGGGTACTGGGCTTATCCTCTCACAATCTGAGGGTGACTCTCAGGGATAACAGGAAGTTATCATGACTTGTATAAAAAATGGACCACACTACGGAATGAAATATACCAAGCAGTACCAGAGTTCACAAATATCTTCCATACCTTGCACACCAAGATGAGTATCAAATATTCAGAGAGATATATGGTGCTCAAGTATCGCGGTGATTTGCATAGATACATCCATACTAAAATGGAATTTCTGGACATCTCGTCCTTGGGCGCGGCCTACTAATATTCCATCAAAATCGAGCATAAGCTCAAAAAAAATACATGGAAATTTGGGCTTGGGAAACCCTCACAACAAAATCCAAGAAGGGGCAGCCCCAACCCACAAAAAAAAGGACAGAGAAAAGATGGACAGTATCAGGACAACCAGTCCAAGCCACAAGCAAATAAGGACACCGGAAAGACAAAGAAAGATACCGGGAAGTGGTGCGACTTCCATAAGATCCCCTGGCATAACATTATTTATTGTCACTCAAAGAAGTTGTTGGTGGCCAAAGTGAAAGCCTCTGAATCAGATGTGGGTTCTGACTCTGAGTCAGAACCAAAAAAGGGAAGATAGCTCATTGACATGGAACCCAGTGCCACAATTTCTACC
>SNQJ01S0168211.1:14751-33135 GCA_010110895.2 Picea sitchensis
ACTTAGGCATGGTAGACCTAGGAATCTCACTGTAGTCGTGAGGGCGGTTCTGAGGGTTGGTCCTGGAAGTGATCACCTCAATATGAGGTTTGTGTGTGTTTCCCCCTTCTTCCATCTGCACTCTCTTGCTGCTCTCCCCCCTTTCTTCACCATGCTTACTCCCTAGAGCATAACCTGTGACTCTGCCCATGAACTCTCGGGTCTCTCTCTGGCCCTCTGCAATATCTTATAAGGCTTTCATAAGCCCTTTGATCAAACCATCCTCTTTGTCCTCTGTCAGATTTGCATTTTTCCCTGGAGTGTCCTCCATTTCTTCTCCTCTGCCCTCTAAGCTCCTATACCTCCTGCGCCTATAAGTGATGTTCTGTTTCCCTTCCTCAGTCATTAATGTCGCCCACAGCTGGCGACGATCATGCTTTGATACCACTGAAAGATTCTAAGTAGCAAAGTTGGGAAAAACCGTCTTGTTCTGGTGTTGGACTTTCGTCAAACACTTTGCATACTGCTGAAGATGAACTTTTAATGGACAGCGGTCTGTTTCTTTGTTTTGTTTGCTGGTTTGTGGGTTTTCTAACCCCTTATACCTCCCCAATGAAGTGTCAAGTGTATTATTTCGACATTGAACAAAACCCATAAAATTATAATGAAAAACATTCACATTTAGATGACAAATTTACTAAACTCTGGCTGTTCTTTATTGAATGAAATTGCTGAACCAATGACAATAGAAATGAGGTGTGAATACCTCTCAAGGATGATGAGGATGTCTGCTGTAGGAAGCTTAGATCCTCCAAGCATACACAACCATGAGAAAATGACCCCAAACTGCCCACACGAGCTGATAAAGGAGGGCGACTTATGTGATTGTTGTCTTGCTGTTTGATTGGAGTGATATGGCAGCCCAAACTCAGCGATACCTCTCTGCAATGCAAGGCACGGCCAGCCAATAGAGATCGACCATCAGCAATGTCTCCCTTTTCCTCCCACGCAGCACAACGAAGAAACACACAGCCCAAAGAATGAGAAACACGGCCAGCCCAATGAACACGCAGCTTCAGAAGATTCGACCAGCAGAGACCACAAATGAGATCACGCCCCACAAGGAAATCATGCCTTGGAAAGATGGAAGATTCAGCTCCAAAAGACCACACGCAGCAAGATAGTAGAGAATGCGTCCAGCTCCAGAGAAGCGCCCAACTCTCCACTCGTGCCAAAGGGAAAATGCCCTCTCTCCCAAATTCTACAAAATGAAATTCTTCTCTCACTGAAGATCTTCGAATCACTACGCCAATAACTGCAAATGAGAAACCGGAATGGCTTCTCCAATCTCCCGGCTAGGGCAGATAGTTTCACTGCCGAATCCGAGCACCAAGGTGGGTTTCCAGCTGAAACCCTCATTTGCTCACCGAGCTCTTCTCCCAAAACTCAATTTTGAAAATGAATAGTCCATAATCCTTTCCAACCCCTCCATCGTCCTTTTTCTCTTTCACTTTTCTTTTTCTCCATTAAAATATTCATTTAATTAATAATTGGAGAGAAATACCCTCAAAGAGGGGTTTAATATTAATAAACTCACTTTTCCTAAGTTTCACTTTATAATTCGAAAGTGACTTCACCAATATAATTTCCCTAGCTCATCCGTCTAATGGTTTACAGGAAATTGTGTAAACCACCACGGTATTCTGACTGCCTAGGAGAAATGGGACATTACAGAAGTTGTCTATGCCTTCTAGTTTCTCAACAAGCTTTGTGCTTGCAGACATCTTGTACTTGAGGCTACAAAAATGACCAAAAATTGAAAATGCTTAAAATCAAATTTTGACCTTACCAGGAGGTGCGCTTGGCTGAGGCGAGTAGCCTGGTACACTTAGATCTGAGAATATCCAATTTTTACCCCGTCAAATCTGATCTGTAGATTTCTGGACTGGTGCTTCTGGTACTTCTAGTACTCTGGTACTTCTGGTACTGGTTTTCTGGTACTTCTGGTACTTTTGTGAAACTAGGGTTTCACTTTGCAGAAGATCCAGCCATTGAAAAGGTGCGCTCTAGGTGCCAAATTGATCCTTGGGGGAGGGCGCAACTTTCTAGGTGTTTAGGGAGCTGAAAAGATTTACTTTTGCAAAACCCTAATTTGCAAGTACTGCAACAGTGACGTTTTTCTCTTGCAAATTGTGTTTCCTTCAGGTTGGCTCTGATACCATGTTAATGTTTATGCCATTATTATAGTTCTTTGCATTTCAATAGATAAGAGCATCATAAGAACAAGATCACTGAGAAATACACATTCACAGGAGACACAACATTTATCCTGGGAAACCCACTAGGGGAAGAAAACCCAGCAAAAACTTCCTTATCATAAATTGCTAATACAATGTTCAAGAGATAACTCAAACCAATACAGATAGTCCTCTCCAAAAGATGCACCACTCTTCTTCTCCTCTCTCCAACTAGTAATTGTAGCTTTCCTCATAAGAAAATGAGCAAGTGAGTTGTTTGATAAAGTGAGGCGCTAGCCTCCCTATATATACAAGACTGGCACGTGTGAAAGGGTTTCACTAGCAGGGCCGACCTCTCACTCTGGGTGGGTAAACCCACCTTTAATTTAATTCTGGGTCTCAATAATAACTGCTGAGGCCGACTTCTTATTCTGCCTATTACAATTGTCCGATGACCAATCCGCAAAAGGGGATTTGGTCCTAATACAATTACCGACATGATTAATCCACAATGGGGATTAATCCAAATAATAAAATAACAATAATAATAAGAATACTCTTCGCAGTTACATTATTTCAACAAGGAATCCCATGAGTTGGGTGTGTGGTTCCTCTCTGAGACGGAGATGGAACGTTGTGTACCCCTGTGAGGGGTGAAGGAGCCCATGTGATGGGTTTACTATTCTCCTCTGTGCAGAGAATTGAGATGATGTGATACTCTGAATGATTCTCTTGTGTAACGCAATGAGAAAGAATATCTGTTGAGTTGGATGTGCCTGTGGCTGACCACAAGTGAACGTGTGGAAGCCCATAAATTGGGTGTATTGTTATAAGACAGAGATGAAATGATGTATTGGCCTCCTCTGTGTAGAGAGTTGAGATGATGTGACACTCCAGATGATTCTCCTGTGTAACGCAGTGAGAAAGAAGATCTGTTGAATTGGACGTGCCTGTGGTTGAGCACAGGTGAACGTGATCCTAGT
Organism: Picea sitchensis; assembly: GCA_010110895.2. Taxonomy (NCBI): domain Eukaryota; kingdom Viridiplantae; phylum Streptophyta; class Pinopsida; order Pinales; family Pinaceae; genus Picea; species Picea sitchensis. The sequence goes on from SNQJ01S0168211.1 coordinate 17,951, forward strand.
GGTTGAGCGCCAGTAAGTGTGGTTCTCCTGTGAGACGCAGTGAGATAGAGATGTGGACATCCCTGTGGCTGAGCACAGATGGATGTGCCCCTAGTGGTTGAGCACTAGTGGGTGTATGAGATCCCTTGCTATATAGTACAACAGTTAGACTTACGTGTAGCCCTATTTGTGATGTAAAGGGTACAAGTCGGCCCCACCATAAAGTGAAAGATAATTAATGTAAAAGATAATTAATATGGAAATTATTAATTATATTTTAAGTTATTGAGGTTGGCCATGTTGTGTCAATAGACACTACTGTTGACAGGTTCAGTCTAATATAAATAAAGGTAAATTCCCCATTGAGGAAACATATCACAAGTGTGAATTTGGAAATTTCAGCAAACACTTGTTCTTGGAGAAAGTGCGCACCTTTCTTGGGCGCTAGTCTTCTAGGGTTTGTGAGCACCGTTTTGTGTGCTATGTCTATATGGTGGTGGTCTTTCTCTTGAAGAATGTAGCAAAGGATTGGCTGGGTTTTCTTCCCTTGTTGAGAAGGGTTTCCCAAGATACTTCTTGTGTACTCGTGCATGGTGTTTCTTCTTGTGATCTTGGTTGCTGCAACAAATTGTTTATGGTTTAAGTAAAATGGTAAAATGGAATGAACTTCATGCTTAAGCCTAGCTTATTGAAAAATCAACAATTGCAAAGGTGGCAAAGCCACTCACATGCAAGGTGTGGGCACAATTAAGTAATTGAAATAACTTTGAAAATAAATTCAATAAACAACTAGCCACACAACTTTTCCTTCAGGACAAAGGTGGGCAAAACAAAATAATTTAGCAACCTCACAACTATGGCACAATGTGGAGGACAAGCCTACCCATTTTGTGCCAAGGTGGGTGAAAGAAATTGACAAGAAATAAAACAAGCTACACTAGCCACTCAACCTTCTCTTTATGGAAGAAGTGGGGCAAACAATCTTGAGGAAAAAAAACCAGAAAATTAATTTCTAAACTAGCCGACACGGTTTTGCAAGGATGGCAAAGCCAAACACAATGCAAGGTGTGGGAAAAATACTAAACTAACTTACAAGTTATAGATTTGGAAAGTAAAATAGAGAATGCAAGCCCAAGAGACTCTCTTGGGTTGCTTACAATGATTTAAAGAGTAAGAAGGGGAAAGGGGTTTGGCACCACAACACTTGGATGCTTCCTTGAGTTCTTTGGGGCCAAAAACGGATAACACCTCCCCTTAAACTTGTGAAAACCTGCATAAAACAACAAACTTTGCTTGCTGGAAAATGCTGAAGAATGACTTTGAACAAGTTAGTTTATGTTAGCACATAAAACATAAATTATTATGTAAAAATATGAACTCGAAAAGGAAGATTAGATTGCAGTATTAGAGAAGAATAATGCTTGAAAATGAATGATAAATGGTTGGAAATGAAAACAGAAAATAAAGGAAGCTTTAGATGGTTGGACAAGTGAAATTCCAGATTTAGAATCCACTCCTCCAAGCCTTTGGTAACCTGTAGATATGTAAATCATTGCTACACAATGAGACAAGAAGGTGAGTTTATCTAAATGGCTTGCAAAATACTTTCCAAACACGAGTAGAAACAACCCACAAAGATTTATAGCAATATTACTACAAACCTATCCCCAGCAAAATACTTTGCTTGGGGTCTCCAAGTAGAACAATGCAAGCAAGGAAATACCAAAAAAATTGCAGCAATATTACCTCAATGAGAACACCATACAATAGCACCAAGAACACTCCAAGAGAACACAAGAGATCATCCAAGGCTTCACTTTTATTATCCACAAGTTGTGGCCGCAAAAATTGCAGCAAGATTACAAATAAGAAATTGGGAGAGAGCAAGAAGGAATGGGGAGAAATTTGGGCAGCATGGAGTTGCACTGAAAATAGATGTAAAAAGAGGAGGGGTTAGCTTTCTTTTAAGGGAGAGAAGCAAGAGAGACCCCCCTTGCATGCTCTCCAAGTGTCACTCATGCAAGAGGAAGGCTCACTCAAAGGAGGTGGGCATCATGAGAGAGGGGAACTCCCATTAGAAGAGGAAACTCAAAAATGTGGGAAGAAACCCCCTATCCTAAGTTTAAACCTCTCTCTAATGCCCCAAGGGGTCACCAAAGGTGTGGAATGGACCCTCCATGTGGTCCCCATCACCAATTGGCCAATCCAATGGAGATGGTGAGCCCCACACGAACCAAATTCGCCCCCCTCTCTAAAGTTAAGTTGAATGAGAGGTAGGAAAGGGGGGATTTGATTTATTTGACCCCCTATTACATAAAAATGACTTAGGAAACAAAGTTTCCCCATTTTCTCATGTTTTACAATTTTAATCAAAATTTGACATTTTTAATTTAGCCAATTATTTGTTGATTTTTGACTGACTTGGAGTCATGGACATTGACCTAGCAAAACTTGTCCAATTGAGATGAAACTTGGTCCAAGGGTGTAGGGGGTCATAAGCCGTTTGATTTGAGTACCCATAGCCCTATACCAAATCCCCAACGACCAAATTTTTACATTTTTCATCAAAAATAATTAAAATTTTCAATTACGAAAAATTTTAATTATTAAAAAATCCTATCAAAACTTACCGGAATTCCACAAGACTCTAGGAGATGTCTAGCATGGTCATTTACAACACTTCAAACCTTAGTCACCCATTGGGCTCAATCATTAGAACGCCTTTCACCACTTTGGATGATTATTTGAGTGAAAAACTCAAGGATAATTAAAATCGTTGGTAAGCAAGATTAATTACCTGAAGAAAAAAAACACTCGATGAAAGAACTTCCCTAATGATAAAGTCCTAGGCAACTAAATAAAAATTGACGCATGCTAACATATTACATTATTATCCCACGCAAGGGAGCGGACATTCTCTGTACAAAGAAAGAAGTTCTAGGGGCAAAATTGCCCTGTTGAGCCGTAAGTCTTCAAACATGTTGTACCACAAGGTACATACCTTCATGGTACATGACGTTGACCCCTAGTTGAAATAGGTGGTCAACACATACTACTATCATCCCCATGGGTTACTTGCTTGTAAGGTGAGCAACAATTATGCTAATAGCAAGATAATTTGTAAGTTTTATCAAGGAGTGAATGTAGGGAATGAAGCACTAACATGAAGAAATCAAGCTAGTCAAGAAGTTGTCAAAGGAAAGTTGATCTGTCTGGATACTTTTTCCAGAGCAGTTGGAGATGTGGTGAGTGAAGAATAGATATAATCTCTTCCAATTGGTCATGTTACCCCCACATGCCTAGGGGTAACTAGAGGAGATCATGTCTCGTGGCCCGCAATGGAGACAATGATCCCGACCATGATGATGATCAACATGTCCACAGGTGGCAGCCCAACAGCCCCCCTCATTTACCTTCACAGCTACAAGTCAACCAAGGCTCATCACATCCAAGCAACCTAGTGTATGGGAGATGGTAAGCCAGTGTCACCATGAGGTATGTTAATCCTTCTTTCATGCGATCTGTTGTGCTTAATTTGTTGGACATGTGGGTGAGGATCTTTGGTTGAAGTTGGATAATATATCAATGGCTTGGGAAATTGTGTCAGTTGCCTTGTTTCATCTTGGTGGTCAGCTTCTATGCCCTAGTCCGGTGTTGTCACCACCCAAGGAAAAGAGGTACTACTGAGGGGCCCTCACAGGGGTAACGTTCCGTTCCCTACCATACTTAACACTTTCCATCATGGAGCCTCTCATAGTGTACTAAACTTTGGTAATGGGTTATGGTTCATTCTCTCATGACAAGGGGTTGAAGGCCCAGAAGTGATGCAGTTGCTATATATGTGTGTGTGTGTGTGTGTGTGTGTGCAAAATGATAAAGGCCACCAGCCACCATAAAAGCCATAGGCTAGCTTGAGCTCTAGCCCCTCTAATGGTAAGTGTCCTTGTCCTGATGCGAATGGATGCACAATTATAAAGGACTATGGCCCAATAAAAAAATGAAAGAATGAAGCTTGAAACCTTTTTAAGGGGACCTGCAAATGATGGATGACTAGGTATCAAAAGGCAATTAAGGGGTTCAAAATGCAAAAAGTATCGAGGAAAGGGTATCTCAAGAAGCAAGTGATCCTTCTGCAAAGGCGCTCAAAGAAATGGATTTAATGACACCATAAGCCATGAAGTAAGCCCTAATTCATATCACTATCACACTTACTCTTGAAGGGTTCTTTCTTTCCTGCTTCCCTCAGAACCTATCCCTCTACCTAGGTCTCTTTATTAGGGTTTCAACAATGAATTAGGGTTTAGAAAAGCTATAAGAGAAGGGTTAGCGACCTAATTCATCATTATGCAGATTATGACTTGTCATTGAGGAGAGAGGCGCATCTCAGGAGAGATAGTTCAATGGATTCCAGGAGGAAGACACCAGTTGGCTGATTTCGGTGTTGACAGACACACCCTAGTCACCGGGAAGATCACACAGGTCTTCCATCATTCTTTAGCAGCTGTTACACAAGGTCCAACAACAAGGGCGCATTTATCTAGGGTGAGGGCGCAACTCTCAGGAGGTTCAGTGGATCGACTTGTCCCATCCAGGGAGAGTTCATAGATTCCCCTCTGACCCATTTGAGAGGAAGGCAAGGCACATCTTTTGCCTAATTCCTCATCAGATTTCGACGAAGGAATCATCTGGGGTGCATTTTCCAGACTTGGAAGTGCGACACTTTTGGCAGACACATTTGGGGTTCCCGAGTGAGCATCAGATCAAATTCAGGGAAACCCTTCCGACCCATTTCTCAATAGGTCAGGGCGATCATTTTGAGATACTTCTCAGCGGATTCCGACGGTGGAATCACGAGGACGCAATTTTCTAGAGAGGGATGGGTGCATTCCCCCAGGGGGATCCATCCGGGCTCTAGACACACCAACAGAGGGCACTGAGAATTAGAGCACGACGCACCATTTGGGACAGTTTCCAGACCTTTCCGAAAAATATAGGGCGAACTTTCCGGACTTTCAACAGTTACCGTGTGAGTTGCCATAGTTCCAGCTCATCCTTTGACCACGCAGTGCTCATTTACTACCGAGTATTATCATTTAGTTTGCTTATTATATTCCGGCTAAGATCCTTTTGTCTTTTGATCTAGCCAAGTGATTCATTTTATTCAACCACATTCGACATTTGTGCTCCGCAGAGATATCATAATATCAACTTTGCAGTCCTTTATCGCATTTGTTATCTGTATGATCATTTATATGCTGTAAACAATTAATCCTACACAAACATTAGCAGTGTTTCCTAGACTAACCAAGTCAGGAACATTACAGTGGTATCAGAGCTTTAGTCCTGCCAGCCTGTGACTAAAGACAATGAGTTCAGCAGAAGACAACAAGCGTAAGGAAAGAAGGCCTAGGCCTGACTTTCCTCCTTTTCCTCCCAGCTCAGAGGAAGAGGAAGAGGCACACAGAGAAGCAAAGAGAAGGGCAGAGCGTGAGGCTAAGAGGATGCTAGGAGACAGATATGAGCGAGCATAGGGCAGTAGCAAGGCCCCCATGGAACCAAAGGCAACCTTCATGCAGGTTATCAACGATATGTTAGCTAGTCAACGGACCATGTCTCAGTCCTTGGCACAAGTGGTTGATAGATTGGCTATAGTGGGCACCTCGGACACACAAGCCCCACATGCAGCACAGGGGAATTCAGGGGCAGGCAGTAGACCCCAGTCACCCACTCGCACATACACCTCTGCAAGAAGGATTCCCAGACCCTTGTTTCCCAGTTTCCAAAAGGCACCCCCGGTAGCAGCACAGTTGTCAATAGCACAGAGGCCGCCCACTCATGCAGAGGACATTGTAGAGTAGCGGAGGGAGTATGCAGCATTGGGTCGTGACTTCCATCAGGACATGACCCTAGTCGAGTATTGTGGACTCAGACTCAGGAACCGCCCTAGAGAGCATAATCCTTAATTTCTGCTAAAGATTTCTTTGAGGGAGAAGATTCCTCTTCCTCTGCCACATGTGCTTAATGCTTTCTTTTCCCTTTTCCTTGAGGATACTCATAGGAAAAGTGTCCCAACTTTTGATAGTTGTAGCATCTGATCTTTGAGACATCTTTCTTCTTGTCTGGAACTCTTACGGAGTTAGCTTCTTTATTGTTCCTTCTGAAGGAACTTCTTTTGTTCTTTTGAACTGTAAGAGCTTCCTCTTTGTCAACAATTAATCTCTTATGTTGGTCTGCAAGTCTAGATTCTTCGTGTGTGCAATCTGCCCATTACTTATCAAACTTGGGTAACTTGCTTCTTGCACACTCTCCTTGTACAAAAGGAATCCAAAATGTTGGAAACCCATTTAGGGTTGTGGTTACAAGCTCCTTGTCACTAATGACATCTCCAATAGCTGCAAGCTGATCTCTGATTTGAGAAACACTCATAAGGTAGGATGTGACAGATTCTGAGTTGTCCATCTTCATATTAAGAAGTTGATTTCTTAAGGTAAGATTCTGGCTAATGTCTTTGCTTTCATATAACCTGTTGAGTGCTTCATACATTTGCCTTGTTGTTTGTAGTTTGGATATATGAGGGATCAAGTGATCCTTCACTGAATCTAACACGATTCTATTTGCTTTCTTTTCATTCTTCTTATGCTTGGTCTTTTGCTCTTCTTCATCTGGTTCTGGTACACCCACTGTAACATGTTCTAGAAGATCATTCTCGTCTAGAATCATCTACAACCTATGCTTCCAAGATCTGAAGTTTCTAGATCCTTCCAACCTGTCTTCTACCCTCATGCTGGTAGCCATTCTTTCTTGCAGTAGAAACCCTAGTCCTTCGGGCTATAGAAATAATAAAAAAATCAAATTTCTTGGATCTGAAAACTGAACTCACCAAAAGATGCACTGGACTGAGGCGAGTATGCTGGTACAGTCAGATTTCTGAAAATCCAAATTTTACCCCTTCAAACTTGATCTGCAGATTTCTGGACTGGTGCTTTTGGTTTTCTGGTACTTCTGGTACTCTGGTTTTCTGGTACTTTGTGAAAACCAGGGTATCACTTCCAGGGAGATCTAGCCACTGAAAATGTGCGCTGAAGATGCCAAAATGTTCCTTGAGGTAGGGCACAGCTTTCTAGATGGATTTGGGGCTGAAAACCTTCTTCAATAAAAAGCCCTAATTTTCATGTACGGCAACAGTGACGTTTTTCTTTTTCCTGTGAAAGATGCTCTCTTCAGCTTAGCTCTGATTCCATGTTAAAGTTTCTGCTATTATTAGGTTACCTTTCTATTTACTAGATAACAATAGCATAGACAGGATCACTGAGAGAAACACAATCACAAGAGTACACAAGCATTTATCCTGGGAAACCCTCAAGGGGAAGAAAACCCAGCAAAACTTCCTTAGTATAGATAGCTAATACAATGCCAACATAATGAACCAAACAACACAGAAATTCCTCTCCCAAGGATGCGCCTCTCTCTCTCTTCCTTCTTCCGGCAACTGGTAACTGCAGCTTCCTTCAATACTTGCACACTAGATGAGTGAGTTGAGTGTGTCTAAATGAGGCGCTAACCTCTCTTATTTATACAATTCTAGCACGTGTGGAAGTGTCTCTTCACTGGCAGGGCCGACTTCTTCTTCTGAGTGGTTATAACCACCTTTAATATATTTTGGGGCCTCTTTAATATATTCTAGGGCCAACTTCTTATTTAGCCTATTACAATTAGGGTTTGACCAATCCGCAAAAGGGGATTTGGTCATTTACAATACCCGACATGATCAATCCACAAAAGGGGATTGATCTAATCAATAATAAATATATTTTATCTTTATCCACAAAAGGGGATAAGAATATTCTTTGCAATTACACAATATTTTAACAACAGTCGCCTGAGCAGGCTAACAGATGGAAAACAACAAAGGGATGAGTCATAGCGACCCTTTATGGTGTTCCCAGGTATGATACCCTCCGGATTAGAGGGACTATTCAGGGGCAACGGACAATCACCCTGATAGATGGTGGGGCCACCCACAACTTCATTAACGCTTCACTAGTATCGAGACAGGCACTTCAGACAGAGGAGTTTGAGGGGTTAGATGTTGCAGTAGCAGATGGCCACACAGTGGAATGTCTAGATAGAGTTCCAGACTTGAAGATAAAGTTAGGCAACTACACAGTGAGAGAAACATTTTATGTGGTTGACCTATCGGACACAGATGTGGTGTTGGGAGTTCAGTGGATGATTACCTTGGGAAAAATCACCACCAATTACCAAACCTTGGAGATGGGGTTCAGAGACTATGACGGGAAGAAGGTTGTTCTGAGAGGTATGTCGACAAGAGCGCCCAGGACAGTTTCAGCCAAGAGGATGGAGAGGATATTCAGACATGGGGAGGTAGCATATGTCGCAGAGTGCTTGATCACTACGTGGAAGGATTCAGAGGGTCGACAACAGTATCATACAGAGATCAAGAATTTGTTGGGACCACATCAGTAGGTTTTTGGGTCGATTCCACCAAGGAGACCACTTGACAGGGGGTTTGAGCACACCATTGAGTTGGAGGAGGGGGCCAAACCTATGATCACACCCCCCTATTATCATCCTAGGAGGTTCAAGGATGAAATAGAGAAGGCAATCAAGGAATTGCTAGCGATGGGACACATCAGACCGAGCAACAACCCATTCGCCTCTTCAGTTGTCTTAGTTTTGAAGAAGGATGGCACCATGAGGATGTGCATTGATTACTGGGCCTTGAATAAGAAAACCATCAAGAACCGGTATCCTATCCCACACATTGACGAGTTGATGGATGAACTGCATGGGGCAGTTTTCTTCTCGAAGATTGATCTACGCTTTAGGTATCATTGGATCAACATCCGAGAGCAGGACATAGAGAAGACAACAATTTGATGTCACTTTGGACATTTTGAGTTCCTGGTTATGCCATTTGGGCTAACCAATGCACCCGCTACATTCCAGTTTTGCATGAACCACATATTCAGGGATCAGTTGAGGAAATCAGTCTTGGTTTTCTTCGACGACATCTTGGTCTACAGCAAGACATGCCAGGAGCATATGAGGTATTGAGCATCATGGAGGCATAGTCATTATATGCCAAAGAGTCCAAGTGTGAGTTCGGTATGACAGAGCTACTTTACTTGGGCCACATCATCAGTGCACAGGGGGTACAGGTGCACCAGGAGAAGATCGAGGCCATTCTGGATTGGCCAACGCCCAGGAACGTGACAGAGTTGAGGAGTTTCTACAGGTTGTGCAGTTATTACAGGTGGTTTGTCCAAGGTTTTTCTCAACTTGGAGCACCGCTGACAGATCTGACCAAGCATGGGGGTTTCATCTGGACCGAGGAGTCACAGAAAGATTTTGATCACATGAAGGAAGTCATGGGCACTTGTCCAGTGTTGGCATTACCAGACTTCACCTTGCCATTTGTACTAGAGTGTGATGCATCCAACAAGGGTATCGAGGCAGTTTTGATGCAGGGAGGACACCCCATTGTATTCGAGAGAAGGAAGCTCAGTCAACCCGAAAGGTTGTACTCCATTTATGACAAGGAAATGCTGGCAATCATGCATGCCTTGACCAAATTCAGACAATATTTGTTGGGCAGCAAATTCGTGGTCAAGATAGATCACAACAGCTTGAAGTATTTCCTTGAGCAGAAGGACCTCAGTGAGCGCCAATAGAAATGGGTGACGATGGTACAGGCATTCGACTTCGACATAGAGTATGTCAAGGGGAAAAAGAACATTGTGGCCGATGCACTATTGAGGAGATCAACGTCATGTTCTTTGATGGAGATTTCAGCAGATTGGAAATCCCACTTGTTAGTGGAATATTCCAAGTACAAGTTCGCTTGTGAGGTTATGGATGGGCAAATACAGGATGACAGGTATAGGGTCATTGACGATGTCATATTCTACAAGGATAGAGTCTACTTGGTGCCAGATTTTGTAATGTCCCATTTCTCCTAGGCAGTCAGAATACCGTGGTGGTTTACACAATTTCCCGTAAACCATTAGACGGATGAGTTAGGGAAATGACATTGGTAAAGTCACTTTTGAATTATAAAGTGAAACTTAGGAAAAGTGAGTTTATTAATATTAAACCCCTCTTTGAGGGTATTTCTCTCCAATTATTAATTAAATGAATATTTTAATGGAGAAAAAAAAAAGTGAAAGAGAAAAAGGACGGTGGAGGGTTGGAAAGGCATTATTGACTATTCATTTCAAAAATTGAGTTTTGGGAGAAGAGCTCGGTGAGAAAACGAGGGTTTCAGCTGGAAACCCACCTTGGTGCTCGGATTCGGCAGTGAAACTATCTTCCCTAGCCGGGAGATTGGAGAAGCCATTCCGGTTTTTCATTTGCAGGTATTGGCATTGTGTTTTCGAGGAGATTTGTTGGGGAAGACTTTCATTTCAGATCTGAGAAGAGAGAGGGCATTCTTCTTTGGCACGTGGGAAGGATTGGGCGTTTTTTTCCTTGAGCTAGGCACGTCCTCCTTTTCCCTGCTGCGTGTTGTCTCCTGTGGTTGAGATATGCATCATCAAAGTCGTGTTATCCTTGGCTGGGCGTGACCTTCAGCTGACAATCCTTGCTGGTCGACATTTAGTGGCTGCGTGTTGATCTTGCTGGCCATTTTACCTCATCTACAAGTGTTGCGTGGTGGTCCAAGGGGCTGCGTGGAGGCTAAAGGGAGATTGCTGCTGGTCGACCTCCTTTGGTTGGCTGTACCTTGCATTGCAGAAGGGTATATCTCTGAGTTTGGGGCTGCCATATCACTCAATCAGACAGCAGAACGATAATCACATGAGTCGCCCTCCTTTATCAACTCGTGTGGACAATTTTGGGAGAATTTCTTATGGCTGTGTGTGATGTGAGGGTTCCAGCTACCTACAGCAGACATCCTCATCATCTTTGAGAGGTATTCACACCTCACTTTTGTTGTCATTAGTTCAGCAATTTTATTCAATAAAGAACAGCCAGAAATTAGTGAATTTGCCTATTTAAATGTGGATGTTTGTCATTATTATTTTATGGGTTTTTGTTAATGTCAAAATAATACACTTGACACTTCATTGGGGAGGTATAAGGGGGTAGAAAACTAATAAACAACAAACAAAACAAAGGAACATATCGCTGTCCAATTAAAATTCATCTACAACAGTCAAATACAGAAGCATGCAAAGTGTTTGACGGAAGTCCAATACCAAAATAAAGGGGTTTTTTCCCACTTTACAACTTAGAATATTTTAGTGGTATCAGAGCATGATTCTGGCCAACTGTGGCCGACATTGATGATTGAGGAAGGGCTGCAGAACATTACTTATAGGCGTAGAAGGTATAGAAGCGTAGAGGGCAGAAGAGAAGAAATGGAGGACACTCCAGGGAAAAATGCAAATGCTAGTCTGACAAGGGACAACGAGGACTGTATGATCAAAGGGCTTATGAAAGCCTTACAGGATATTGCAGAGAGCCAGAGAGAGACCTGAGAGTTCATGGGCAGAGTCACAGGTTATGCTCTAGGGAGTAAGCATGGTGAAGAAAAGGGAGAGCGCAGCAACAGAGGGCAGATGGAAGAAGGGGGAAACACACACAAACCTCATATTGAGGTGATCACTTCCAAGACCAACCCTCAGAACCGCCCTCACGACTACAGTGAGATTCCTAGGTCTACCATGCTGAAGTTCTTAGGACCACCGGAGACAGGTACAGGAGGGCAGGTAGAGCAAGACGAGCCATTAACAGCCTATTTCCAGGAGTATAAGGCCATGGATGCAGAATTGAGAGAAGCTATGACTTTTGTCGAGTTTTGTAGCTTCAAGGGGAGGAACAGGCCGAGGTTCTTCAACAGGGGTCCCACGCAGAACTACGAGTTACAACGCACAGTGGGCAAGCTCACTTTACCATACTTCGATGGGACGTCGAAGTGCACTGCATGAGCTTGGGTGCAGAAGCTCGACACCTACTTCCAGCTGAACCCCATGGCGGAGACAGATGCCATTAAGTTGGCAACATTGCACTTGGAGGGTGAGGCACAGGACTGGTGGTACCACGGGATGTCCAATCTGGGACATGCCCATATTGTCACCTATGTTGAGTTTACAGGGAGACTGGTGCATAGATTTGATAGGAGAGATCCCGAGTTGTCTTTCAGAGACTTGGCACAGTTGAAACAAATTGGTTCGGTAGAGGCCTTTATATCAGATTTCCAGAGGATATCCGTGATGGTCACCGATATCTCCGAGGCCCGATTGGTGATGTTGTTCACAGAGGGGATAACCGAGCCACTTCGAGGATGGGTGAAGGCCTACAAGCCCACTTCACTATAGGATGCAGTTAGCAGAGCTAGAGACCTACAAGAGTCAGTGCCCAAGTCCAAGTTCACCCCGAGACCGAACTTCCCCACGAAGTTCAATGACAGGGGACCACCACAGAGGGATGGCGGAGTACAGCAGCAGAGAGACTGGTTAGGACAACCCCAGAGGGATTGGACAGGCAGGAACAGGATGGATGATGCTACCAGGCAGGATCTAAAGAGGAAGAAGCTGTGTTTCAGTTGCTAGGAACCATGGGTACCAGGTCACAGGTGTGCAGGCAAGGCCAAGGCCCACTACATAGAGGTGTTCTCAGATAGCGGGGAGGATGAGGAGATAGGAGTACAGGGACATGAGGAGGACCCACCGATGGCAGAGGCAAAGCAGGCATCGATGGAGAATCAGGGGACTATGGCATCACTCTCAGGGATCCCCAGGTTTCATACCTTCAGGATGACGGGAGGAGTACAGGGACACAGAGTGACGGTGTTGGTGGATGGTGGGGCATCCCACAGTTTTATCAATGCTATATTGGTAGAGCGGAAGGGCATTACCACCGAAGCCTTTGAGGGCTTTTCAGTGATCATACCGGGGGAGAACACCCTAAACTGCACCAGATACATCCCACAGATGACATTGAGCCTAGGGAACTACACGATTACCGATGACTTCTTCGTGGTGAAGGTGCCTGACACCAATGTGGTATTGGGAGTTCAGTGGTTATACTCCCTAGGGAAGTACTCCACTAACTACCAGACTATGGAGATGGAGTTCTAGGGATAGGATGGCAAGAGAGTGGTTTTGAGAGGCATGAACACTTACCCTCCCAAGGTAGTGACTGCAAAGAAGATGGAGGCAGTGATGAGGTAGGACGGCATTGCATGGGTCGCAGAGTTTCAGATTTCAGTGCAGAAGCCCAAGGGCAGGGAGCCCAATTTTCCAAGAGAGATAAAGGCCTTGCTTAAGAAGCACCAGAAGGTCTTTGGTGATATACCTCCAGGTAGGCCTCCAGACAGGGGGTTTGAGCACACCATTGAGTTAGAGGAGGGTACGAGAGCAGTGATTACCACCCCGTATAGGCACCCCAAGGCCTATAAGGATGAGATAGAAAAGACCATCAAGGAGCTACTAGCGATGGGCCACATCAGACTGAGTTTGAGTCCTTTCGCTTATTCTGTAGTGCTGGTAAAGAAGAAGGATGGGACCCTCAGAATGTGCATTGATTACCGAGCCCTCAACAAGAGGACCATCAAGAACAGGTACCCAATACCCCAGATTGATGAGTTGATGGATGAGTTGACAGGGGCCAAATACTTTTCGAAGATTGATCTACGGTCGGGCTATCATCAGATCAGGATGCGAGAAGGGGATGAATACAAGACAGCCTTCAGGTGCCACTATGGGCACTACGAGTTCTTGGTGATGCCTTTTGGGCTAACCAACGCCCCGACCACATTTTAGTCCTGTATGAACCACACGTTTAGCAAGCAGCTTAGGAAGTATTTGTTGGTCTTCTTCGATGACATTTTGGTCTACAGCCGCACTTGGGAGGAACACCTCCAACATCTAGATGAGGTGATGGGCATACTGGACAAACAGGAGTTGTATGTGAAGTTGTCCAAATGCGAGTTTGGGTTGACAGAGATGCTCTATTTGGGGCACGGGATTGGAGATCAGGGAGTGTGGGTGCACTGGGACAAGATCCAAGCGATTCGTGATTGGCCTCCGCCGAGGAACACTACAAAGTTAAAGAGCTTCACGGGCTTATGCACTTACTACCGGAGGTATGTGAAGGGTTTTTCTTAGCTGACAGCCCCACTGACAGATTTGACCAAGAAGGGGGCCTTTGAGTGGACAGATGAGGCACAGGCAGTCTTCGACGGAATGAAGGACATCATGAGTTCGTGCCCGGTCTTAGCTTTTCCGGACTTTGCCCAACCCTTCGTGCTGGAGTGTGATGCATCGGGAGTAGGTATTGGAGCTATGCTTATGCAGGAGAATCATCCCATAGCTTTCGAGAGTCGAAAGCTTAGAGATTACGAGAAGCTCTACTCTATTTATGATAAAGAGATGTTGGCCATCATGCATGCATTCGCCAAATTCCGACACTATCTAGTGGGCAACAGGTTCAAGGTCAAGACGGATCACAACAGCGTACGATTCTTCTTGGAGCAGAAGGAACTGAATGACAGACAACAAAAGTGGGTCAGTAAGATCCAGGCCTACGATTTTGAGATTGAGTATGTGAAGGGGAAGAACAATGTGGTAGCCGACGCTCTTTCTAGGATGCCCCCTACTCTATCTTTGATGGACATATCGGAAGACTGGAAGAGTCTTCTACTGGCAGAGTATTCCAAGAACAAGTTTGCTTGCGAGGTTTTGGATGGACAGGTTACAGATGACAAGTACAGAGTGGTGGATGATGTGATCTACTACAAAGGCCAAATTTATTTGGTCCCAGGTTCGCACATCAGGCAGAAGATCATGCAGGCAACCCATGACTCACCGTTAGCAGGACACCAGGGGTTCCTGAAGACTTACAGGCAGGTTCGAGAAAGGTTCACTTGGAAGAACCTCAAGTGAGACATACTGAAGCACGTTCAGGAGTGCGGAGTTTGCCAGCGGAACAAGGTGGAGCACACCCATCCGGCCGGATTATTACAGCCATTGCCCATTCCAGACCAAAAATGGGAAAGCATCTCCAAGGATTTCATCACCGGGTTACCCAGGGTGCAGGGAAAGGATTGCATTTATGTCGTGGTGGATAGACTCACCAAGTTTGCTCACTTCTTCGCTATTCCTTCAGACTACTCAGCAGCACAGGTGGCCGAGCTATTTTTCAGAGAAATTTTCCGTTTGCATGGGTTGCCCAAAACTATC
>SNQJ01S0168212.1:0-15104 GCA_010110895.2 Picea sitchensis
AAATTGAATAGTTATCAACTATGAAAACATACGATCAATATTTCCATTTTATGTCATGTGCAGATTCCATAATCAAAGCACTTCAAGAACATCAGAATAAAAAATCAAGTGAAAGACAAAAGCTATACAAACATCAAAAGAAGTGTTATGATTCTCCAAACAAATATTTAGGTAGGATAATTGATGGCATGGACCAGAAGAAAACACTTCTACCATATTTTGTTCGTACACCCAAAACTTTACAAGAAGAGAATTTCATTCAGTTTCACTTGGTTGGTTGTATGGTTTTCAATGGAAAAATGTGTCCAAGAGTTTACTTCACAGCTCCAAATATTCACAATGATGAAAATCTGACCATCACCATAATTCATCATGTGTTCACTCACTGATCTGGAAATCTTCCTCAAGTTCTCTATCTACAGTTGGACAACACTAGTCGTGAAAATAAAAATCAAATTGTGTTTGGATATCTAAGCATCCTTGTTGAAATGGGAATCTTTCAAAAGGTGAAATTTGGTTTCCTTCTTGTTGGACACACTCATGATCATATTGATCAGATGTTTAGTCATTTTTTCGTAACATTGAGGAGGAAAAATGTTGGATGTCTACCATCATTGATTGAATGTATCAAGAAAGCATATATTCCAGAACATGTTTTTCATATATTAGAAGAAACTGTTGACATGCGAAGATTTATTCAGGGATCACATCGTGAAGAAACATGTATTGAGCAACTTAATGACATTAGCTTCCAACATCAATTTTGTTTCAAAAAAATTGATGGGAAAACACTTATATGGGGAAAGTAGTATTCAACTACTACAGAATGGGGGCCTTCATCAGGTTTATCATTTTTGAAGTTCATTCCAGATTGTCCAATTTTTGCATCTAAATTATTATTTTTACAATCAGTTGCTGAAATCCATAATGCACGAAGGCGTAATAGAGATGTTGATTATTCGGAATGCTCGGAAGAAATTAAAAAGTCCATTAAGGATACACATGAGTACTTTGATGTTGCTAATTCTGTTTGGTGGGAGTCTTTTTTCAATAGTCAAAGTGACATCATTTCAAGATCAACAAATGAAGATACAATGTTGAGGACTCCATTTCATTGGCCATAAAATATGCCAAACGAATATGAAGAAACAAACATTGTTTAAGTTCAAGAATCTCAAGGTGCTATTGAGATTACACAAGCAGAGGAAAGAGAAATGTATATTGGTTCGTGAAGGTCACGTGTACAACGTGAAGCCATGGAAGACATTTACAGGGGTTCAGTACAAGATATTAAGGAGGGTAGCATGATTGTAGTTTTAGCGAGTGAGGATCCACATGGTTATCCATTCTGGATAGGCAAGGTTATAAAGATTGAGAAAGAAAATGCTGATGTTGTTGCAATTGAAGTGCATTGGTATGCAACAAGTACACACCCATTAGATGGTGTGTACAAGCCATAGATGGTGGTTGAGAAACATGTCAATAGAAAGAGAAAAACAAAGGGTCAAAATACAACTCGTCGTCGCACTGACTTGTTGAAATTAGACGATGTTGACATACTTGTTTATGACTTCAATTTGACAAAGAGAGGAACTCTTCGCTCCAAGACAACAAATATTATCAAGAGGTTGTTGCCGCAAGAAATAAATGCAAGATGGGAGTTTATTGAACCTAATCATAGATCTAAAAGGCATTTGACATATGAAATGTTGGGAATGCATGTAGACTCAGATGGTGCATTCATCGACAATGGAGAAGAGTATGGATCATCTACATCTTCATCAAGAAATTCATCTGAAGACAATGTAGACTCTAATGGTATTTCAGAAACCACGAGTCAATCTGAATAAGTGTATGGAACATTTTAAGAATTTTTTATCCATATGATGTTTGTATGTTAACTAAAAAAGAGCATTGAACTTACATATGATCATACATGAAGTTATGAATCTTTTGTTATGTTTATGAATGATATGTTTTTTTAATATGGATAATATAATAAAATTTCTTAGCTCATATGTTTTGAATATGGTCAATATAACAATACTTTTAAGAAACTATTTAAAAAGTGACGTTGAATTTTTAAAGTATATTGTGATATTTTCATGGCATTATGTATTACCTTGTGCTTTGCGTGATGATAACATTTAAAAAGTAAACATTTAAGGGTTGTTTTTATGATTTTGTTTATAGTAATGATGAGTTCTTTTACCACATTATAAAAATGTGTCATTTTAATACCCTAATTTTAGAATGGGTGCTACCGGTAGCAGTACTTTTCAATTTGATGGTTGATTTTGAGGTTTTGGTTTTAATGGTACCAAGTGATAAAAATACGATTTCAAATGATCTCAAAATTTAACGTTTTGAAAAAAAAAAAAACATCTTTTTTGTTTTTAGGTGCTGATTTTAAGGTTTTTCTAATCTACTGTCTAAGTTTTGAAGGCCATGTTTGAAAAATGTTGTAATTTTTACCCCGTTTAAAAAAATGGTGCTACCGGTAGCACCACCTTTTGATTTGGGGGTTGATTTTGATGTTTTTTATGCAAAAAATCTGGGTTTTTTGGGCCAAAGTTCTCGTTTTGAGGTCACAGTTCTCATTAAGTTGGTAACTTTGTTATATGCTTATTGTTCATAAATTACTCCTTGTACGTACATTGATCACCTCTGTTTTGGCCATCTTCCATTGCCTTATCCATCGTGACTTCGCACATCCCTATCTTTTTGAGTTGCATACATCATTTCCTTTATCTTTTTCAGTTCATTTTTTCCTTTTCAGTTTTCCTTCCCAATAAAACAAACTCCCTTTCCATGATTACATTGCCTTTCCATACACACTGTTGCTACTGAGATCTATCTTTTAGTCCTACCAATATTCTTACAAACTCATGTTGACTGATGTGGGATTCCTTAAGGCCCACCTTTCAATAATCTTGCCCCATCGACCTTGACACCTTATCTGGGATATAGACTAGAGTTTCTTTTGAGTACCTTGAGGTTTGCATGCCTTAATGGCAAGTTCTCTCGCTAACAATCATGGGAATACATCAATGTCCCTTGATCGTTAGATCTTGCAAGTGGCTCGACATCAACCCATCTATTCACACTTCACAAGATGTACTCAGGTACCTTGGCACTCATTGACATCAATGGTGAGTTGCCTTGCATTGGTTAATGAAATTCATCAATGGCCAGTAATCCAATGATTTCTCTTCTTGCTCGACATCGACACATCCTTTCACATGATTAGAATTGTACCATCGGGTTTGTAGTAGGTGAAGACTATATACTTTTTTCTGGCTCCCTCAGCAGTAACAACAACATGAATTCAACTATATGAGAGTACTACCGTCCACTTTCATACTTCCTCTTTTCCATTATTCATCAGCAGTAGTTCAAATCCCTCCACTTCGCATTCTCTGATTCAACAGTTACAATAGTTGCAGTTACAACAATTACAATACAACAATGCAACTATAGTCGCAGTTACATTTTCATGATCTTGCAGCAGTGACACCTTCCATATTCCAACAGTCATAGTCAGATATTCTTTGCTCCAACAGTTGCAGCTACAACACTAGTCACGTTTTCTTGATCCAGCAACCGCAACAACTACATATACTTTTTGGGTAAGTGGAGGTATGTTGTTTTCTAATACTTAATCACATAATTCCTTATATGCTGACTTGAATATTTTGGAAAATTTCCTCGCCATGCTCTCTTTCCTTCCATGACCTACACTAAGCTGCATGAGGGCATGCAACCGATTTAGTTGGGGTGTAGGGGGGGGGGATATATTCACTACCATTATTCCATTTTTCAACTATTATCACTCCATTTTTCATCTCATTTACTGTTTACCAAATTCTTTTCCAACTATCCCCTGTTGCACTTTGCTTCATATGCATTGATATACATATTGGAATGATTCATAAAAGATAGAGAAAAGGATTTCTTATACTCAGTGATGCTCTCTTATGCACATTGATAACTTATTATTTCCAGTAAGTACATGGTTAAATTATTGCAGCAAGAAAAAAATAAGTGAAATGAATGTTGTTAACATAAGAACCAACATTCTTTGTATTCATGGTTGTCACACAAGAACCAACCATAAGAAAATTTCATCTTTTGTATTCATGGTTGTCACACAAGAACCAACCATAAGAAAATTTCACATGCTGTTACACATATTTCCCATGTTGTTACACATGTATTACATGTTGTTACACATGTATTTTACATGCTGCTACTCTTGTATTTCAGATCTTGGAAATATTCCTTATTAAAAAGACATCATCAATCAAATCCAAAGTCTGAATGCCAAAAGTTCCTAAGAAAATCCATGCACGGCTGCATGAGGACATGCAACAAGTTTAGTTGGGGGGGATGTTTTGTTTTTACAGAAACAATTAATTTTTTTTTTTATAGATTATGGGCCAGCAAATAAGATGTCAGGTACTTTACAAACAATAAACACAACAACACTACTAGTGTGTTGTTCAAGCATTTGCCTCACTATTCTGGAATGCTCCAGGGGTGCCAATAGATCTTGACTTAGTTGTCGAGAATGGATCAGATAGCTTGAAACAAAGAAATAAGAAACAAAGATAACCCTTGAGGAGAAAGAACATGGCAGATGAGGGGCTAATCGTCTTCATATTTCTCCAGGAGCTTTGAGTATTTAGGCCACACTTTGGTTAAATTTCTGACCTGAAATTCTAACTTGTTGATCCGTTGACACATTCCTCCTATCACGTTTTCCATGTCTTTGAAGTTTACTTCTACTTCGCTTGTGAGATCCTCTCTGATGGATTTGAGCTCTTGGTTCAATGAATCCCAATGATTTTCTCCCACGTTGTCCAAGACTAGCATTAACTTGGTCTACTCCTTGACCAATTCCTTGACCCTATCTAGTTCGTTCTGCATTTCTGTAGTCCTTTCTTCCAATGAGAGTTCTGGGGTTGAGGGAGATGCCATAGCTTCCTTCCTTTTCCTTCCATAGAGAGACCAACGACTTGAAAGAGGTAGAGCGATGACTGTGGTGGAGGAGCAAACGAATGTTGCTTAGCAGAGTTTCCATATGCAAGTTATAGCCTTCAATCCCTGTGTAGTCACATGGATCACGGGTTTGCCCCCAAACCTACCCTGTACCATGAATCTCTGAACGAAGATTTGTTTGCTACCAGCGAGTGATGGGAATCTTCTCTAATAGATTGGGAGAACGATTCTCTTTGTTGTACTTCAGAATCTTTTCAGAAAGGGAAGATTCTTGTACCTGATAATTCATGATCGACGAGATTGACTGGAATTCACTGGATGGGTGAAATATTTTATTCTCCATTCACTTGAAGAGTTCTCTTGCTCAGGAGTGAGCCTCTATTGGCCTCGGTGTCCGCTAGTGAGTTTAAATCTCTGAGGACATGATATATTTTAATTTTCCTGAATTTGGAAAGAAGGAGAGAAACCTTCAAATAGAATTGAGCTAGAAGGACATACTTTGTTTTTTTTTTGAGATGATGGCCTGAATAATGATCCTAGAATCTCCAAAAATCACCAGATTCTGAACATTCCGATCAACTGCTAAATTTAGCCCCTGCCACAGGGCTAGAATTTCTTCTTGATTATTGGTGTCCATTCCGAGACCCCAGGCGTAGGACAGGTCTTTCTTTCCCGAGGGATCAAGAAGAACCCCACCCCCACCTGCCTTGCTAGGGTTCCCTTTCGAGGCCCCATCGAAGAAGAGGCAATGCTCTTCTAGGGTTTAATGCCATTTGATAAATTCTTGCTCATCCATTATAATTTCCCAACTTGCTTTTTGAGGGATCTTGAGGGATCCTCTACTAAGGTGGTTTGGAACATACTCTTTAAGCCATTGATATTCTTCTGAATTTAGAGGTTCTGAGTTCTTGATAGAGTTCTTAGTGTTCAGGACTTCACCCATCATGGCTTTTATTTTTATGGAAACTTGAGGTGGAGTTATACTTTCCTCATGAAATATTCTGTTGTTTCTTTCAAGCCATAATTTCTAAAAAAGGAACTTAGGGAGCCACATCCAAAAATTTTTAAGGAGGTTCTTCTTTCTCAAAGAGCATGGGGATAGAGCCATCCAATTTCTTATCATCTTGGTCACAGAGGGGGGCAAGAGGATGTTCAATGAGTTTATGAAGTGAGTCCAAACCTCTCTTGAAAACACACAAGAAATGAATAGATGGTCTTCTGTTTCTTCTGCCTCCATACACAACGGGCATCGGGAAGGCCCTTCCCAGCCTTTCCTCTTTAATTTTTCACTTGTCAGGACACTTTTGTGTACTAGTGTCCAAATGAACATGTCAAATCCTGGGACAGAGGGGTGATGCCATAAGGCTCTCCATGTAGTTGGGTCGGGAGGAACATTAGGAATTTCTTGGATGGCCTTATACCCTGTAGATGTTGAGTATTTCCTAGTGGAGTCACCCCAACCTCTTTTGTCTTTTATGTAGGCCTTGCAAGGTGATTTCCCTTGGAGGACTTCAAGGAGGATCTTGGATTTTGACTCCAACCTTTCCGGGTATGCCCCAAGTGTCCACTTCTTCCAAGAATAATCCTCATCTAAACCCCATTCAAAAATGTCCCAGAGCGTTCTGTAGCTGTTGTTCTGAAGCCATCTTTTGATATTTTCGAGGCCTTCAATCTGATCCAGAGGCATGGAGTCGAGGATAGAATTGTCCCAAATCTTTATTTTGTTTCCATTGCTAGGGATCCAAGTCAGCTTTGCTTTGAAGTGATCAAGAGTTCTTAGATAGAGAGAGAAGATCAAAGATCCTCTCAAGGATTTTGGGGGACGTTCCAAGCATCTGTTCCTGTGTCCCGAAAAGTATTTTTTGCAGAGGACTTTCTTTCTCCAGGCGACTTTACCCGATACTAGATGCCACATAATTTTATCCCCCATCGCAAGGTTTTGGGTCCACATCTCATATTTGTAGGTCACTTCAAGGAGAGGATTTTTAATCTTGTCCCAACTGACTAGATGGAGTTTCCTTTCACAGTTCCTGCCTCCTTCCTAGAGGAAACAACACAACATCCCGTCGATCTTGAGAGTTATCGTTTTAGGAGCTGGGAGAATGGAATTCTGGTAAATAGGAAGGCTAGAGAGAACAGACTTCATCATCACCACTTTTCCTACAAGATTTAACCAATTTTTCTCCTAGGACTGGATTCTGAGCTTCAGCTTATCTAGGAGACGTAACCAGTGGCTCACTCTAGGGGTTGATTTGAATAAAAGGATGCCCAAGTACTTAATCAAGTCCCAAGTGATGGTGCCTTCCATTTCGATGATTCTAGATATGTCAAGCATTTCTCGAGGCGAGCAGTTCTAGCCAAGTATCTTTCTTTTATGAAGACTGATTTCACTACCCGAGACTTCTTTATACACATCTAGCTCTATTTTAAAGTGCCTTGTAGTGTTGTTTTTGGCTCCTCCTAGTAACAAGGTTTCATTAGTGAACTGCGCATTGTTTATATCCTTAACATTAGAGACCATTATTAGTATCGACAGAGACCTGATCTGAAGGTAGTTGTCTAATTGGAAGCTGAGCATAGATGCTTGGATGGCATAGAGCAGAGGAGACAGGGGGCAACCTTGTCTTAACCCCCTTGAGGCTTGGGATAAGTCATATGGGCGATCGTTTATCAGTGGAGAAATCCAAGGATTGGATATGCAGGCCTTAACCCAACTTATGAATCTTTTTTCAAACCCTAAATTATTCATAACAACAAAAAGGAAGTCATGGCGAACTTTATCAAATGCATTAGCAAGATCAAGTTTTACTATCATACTTTTCTCTTTCCTCTGGAAGCTTGAATGAATGGCCTCTTGGACCAGGATGGTATTATCCATAATTTGCCTCCCTTTTATGAATCCTCCTTGATTTTCAGGGATAATACTTGGGAGCATCTTCTTTATTTTGTTAGCTATTATTTTGGTGATGATCTTGTAGCCTGTGTTGCAAAGGGAGATGGGCCGAAATCTGTTGAAATTGTTAGCTTCTTTTTCTTTAGGGATTAAGGGTATAAAGGATGAGTTGGTGCTTCCTCCCATATTAGCACAATTATGTGATTTCTTGACCATTCTCAGGAGGTCCTCCTTAATAATAGGCTAGCAGGAGTTGTAGAACCGAGCTGTGAATCCATCCAGACCATGCTCCATGTGATTTAAGGCTCTTTTAATCTCTTGAGTGCTTACCAGGGTTGTCAGCCTTTGATTTTCCTCATTCCCCACCAGCTCCAGAACTGAGGAGAGTGGGTAATGAAGCGAACCAATAGGGCCAGCTTCCGGGGTAGATAACAATTCCTTGAAGAAGGAATGGGCTGCTTCTTTGATTCCTTCAAACTCTTTGATATCTTGGCCTTGAAAATGAATTTTAGTGACCATATTGTAGTTATTTCGGGCCTCCGCTTGCTTGTGGAAATAGGTAGTGTTCTTATCCCCTGCTTGGAGCCAGAGACTTATTGATTTCACTCTCCAGTATTCTTCTTCTGTTCTGCAAGCCCTTTGGGGGGATTTTTGGAGATCATCCTCTTGGGAGAGTAAGTCCTGGTTCACTAGAGAGTCTTCTAAAGCAAGGTGATGTAGTTCCAGGGCCTTCTAGATTTGTTTTCTCTCAAAAGTGGGAGAGATGAGGTTTTTGGCCCAAGATTTGAGATCCTTTTTGAGTCCTCGAAGTTTTTCTTCCCAAATGAGGAAAGGGGAACCAATCACATTTCTTTTCCATGACTCAGAAAATACCTCCTGGAATCCTTCCTGGTTGATCCATAGGTGGCTGAAGTGAAAAGGGATAGGGCCCAAGTTTTTCCCACAAGCAAGAGTTAAGATTATGGGTTTGTGATCTGAAGTATATTTCAGAAGAATTTTTGAGCTAGCCATTAGGCCAAGGGTCAGAAAAGAGGTTTGGACAAGGAACCTATCCAGTCGGGCTGCAATATGGTCAGGGCCTAATCTTTTGTTTGACCAAGTATACTTCCCCCGGGTTGGCTTGATGTCCTCTAGGTCCCAGTCTAGGATGAGGTATTCTACCCATTCTCTTGCTAGATTACGGACTGGAGAACCCCCTTTTTTCTCAAATAGAGAGAGGGTTACATTGAGATCTCCAACGATTACAATATTTTCAGTATTTTTCATGCTAAGGAAGGACTTTAGGGAGTCCCAGCAGGTCTTCTTTTCTGAAAGAAAAACTGGAACAAAAAGATTAAACAGACTTACATGGTGACCAAATTATTTATGAAGCAGCTTGGTGAAGATCGAATGAGTGCTACTTTCTTCTTCGATCAAATCTAGTTTTGAGGTGTCCCAGAAGGTGCCTATTCCTCTTGAGGCCCTTCTTGCGCTTACGGCTTTTCATAAGCCCTTTTCCCAAAATGAGTTACTAGCATGGAGGATATCTTCTTCCTCCAATTTTGTCTCCTGGATTAGGAGTAACTCGGGCAATGTCATGCAAATTAAATCTCTCAGGGATTCTTCTTTTAGTTTTCTTCCCAACCCTCTACAATTTTAGGAGACATATTGCATTATTTAACAGTTTGGGGGGTGGTAGCTCCTTTTAGAGCGTTACCTTGCTTCCTTGTGGTTCTAGTGCTTATCATTTCTGGGATGGTTTTCTAGGATCCTTTCACGACGTCCCGGTAGGACTGCTCTTCTTGTTTCTTTTTCTCGGGTTTCCTTCCTCTCGAGGACCTTTCAGGGGTTTCGTGAGAGATGCTTGTTTCCGTGGCTCCGCCATCTGAATCCCCTCTGGACTTGGAGCTCAAACTGACATGATATTCTTGTGTTTTTGAGGGCTTTTCTTTATCTGCTGGCTTAGGTAACGACCCAGGTTCAACAGTGGCCTTCATATCTTTTTCTTGGGATTCTGCTACTTCGGGAGTTTTCACTGAAGTTGAAGCTTCCTTTTGGCCTTCCGTGACTTCTGGGATAGGTTGGATTTTCTTCGCTGGTTTTGAATATACTTTCTCCTTTGTCTTTGGGGGTGCCTTTCCTTTCTTCACCTTTAGCCATCCTTCTACATCCTCTTTCTCCACAGGTTGAGCTTTGAGGTAGTTTCACTGGAAATGTCCATGTTCGTGGCAGTTCTTGCACTTGAACAACAATTTCTCATAATCAAGTTTTTGATAGTGGTACCATGTTCCTACTGTTAACTTTACCACTTCTGGGAGTTCGAATTCAATATCGACCTCCACACATATTATTGCACATGAATATTGGGATTTATTATCCGCTTTATCTAAAAACCGCCCTAGGCCATTTCCAATATTCTGCAGGGATTGATAGTTCCAACAATGGACATGGAGGTTTGGTAACCTTACCCAGAGTGGGACCTCTTTGGGGACATCCATAGAGGGATCGAAGTCAGGCATCCATCTGTTAAGATACAGGCCCTGAGTCCCCATGAAGTAGGGTCCACTTCTGAAGATCAAATTGCGGTCTTCCTTCGAGATAAATTCAAAGACGAAGAATCCCCTTCCCACTGGATAGCAGGTTACACTGTGTTGAAGTTGGGGCCTCCAGTTCCTCTAGATCCATTCATTCATAGTTTTTTCCGAAGGCCATAGTCCCATAAACTAGCCTAATAACCCTCTTTATACCAATTCCAGGGTGATCTTGATGGGTTGTTCCTATGGAAATGCTATTTCTGGAATGACATCTAATTTCTTGATGAATTTTGGGACTTCGGGATGGGAAATTTTCTTACCTTGGCTCTTGATGATATTCCTGAAGGCTTCCTCAATAGAAATCGAAGGGGGGGGAGACGACTCCCCACCCCCAGGAACACTCATGGATACCTTGCTTATATGCTCCTGCCGTTGCAACTCCTCTCCAAACCCTAGTGTCGCTCTTAGCTTTCCAGTTGGGGGGGATGTTAGGACTAATAAATTTCACATTTATATCCTCTTTTCCCTTCACCATTCCTTACATTTCATGGTCCTAATAAACCTTTTATCATACCATTTCCATACATACATTTGGGTTTTACCTTATTATTTTCCACCTTATTCATTTTAGTATTATAAGTGAATTTGTGATTAAATATTAGAAATTAACATATTTTCATTATATCTCAAGGTTGGATGAGTTTTATGATGTGTACAGGTATATTTGAAGATTTCAACAAAGTCAAATATTACCACCTAGCCTCAAATTCTAATTTCATCTTCAAGCTTTGAAGTTTTGAAGAATATTTGGGACAATCATTCAAGCATATTCAAAGGATAAGATCATGGAGATTTTGGTGGCATATCTTATCCAAGATTTGTGAGAGATGTGTGGAGGATTATAAGGGATCATATCTTGTAATAATAGGAAAGTGGTTGAGAGAATAGTGGATCTGTAATTATGATACTCTTATCTTATCTTCAAGACTCTCATGTATAAAAGAGAGTGTTCTCTCTTCATTTGGGGAGTTAAGGAGAGTCAATTATGAGAGATTAGACTTATATTAGCTTGAAGTCTTAGAAGAGGATTCTTATCTTTGATTCTTTCATTGTTATTATTTCATGCTCTGTCATTTGATTCTTGTAATATAATTTGAGATTGATTTATTATGTGAGCTCACATATGTCTTTTGTTATTCAACTCTTCACATGTTGTATTGCTTTCTTATATTAATTTCCTTCTTTCCCAGTTAGTATTTCAATGCTTTCCTAGATTAATTTCATTTCATCAATTTAGATTAGATTACTTCTACTTCAATCCTACATATATAGTGTGTGTGCTTCGTAAGCCTACGAACCTCAGATTGACAAATTAAATATTTGGGCAAGTACTACAACAAAATTAATAAATCAATGTTTTCACCTAACAATTCCTTGCTTTTGAAAAGATTTATTTCTAATCATTAGTCAATTGGTTTGCTGGATTGATTTGTAATGTTGATTATCTTTTATGTATAAAGATCCATAGAGAACTACTTCGGGGTGTAATTTTAATGATTTCTCAGACCTTGGGATTTTTTAGCATGAGATTTTTGGAGTATACCCATCAAATTATTTTTAGTTTTGAATGAAAAACTCTTTTAAAGTTCCCTGAAATGATCAAAACCACTTCATTCTTTTTCTTGTGAGGAAATGTGGTTGCATTTTATGTTTGCATGTGTTTTAGAGGGATGTTATAAATAAAGCTAAGAACATAATTATTTTTATATTGAAATCTTTCATTATCTTTTTATTGTAAATAAAGTTGCTTGGTCCATTTCCAAGTAAATGTTTCACTCAAAGAGAATCTATTTATCAAGAACCATTTCATATACAAATTAAAGAAATAAAGATTTGGGGCTTGTTGTCTAGCATTCTCTCATTTGATATCCTAATCTAAGAACATCAAGATACATATTTCATATCATGATAGAGGAGTACCACCTCTATAAAAACACAGGGGGGTTTTTTTTATCATGAGGATGTTGTTTGGGTCTTGACCAATCTGAACATCAACAATGATGCAACTTTGCTTGTCAAGAAAGTTGGAAAAAATATTGTATATTTTGTAGTATATGTAGATGATCTGTTGATAATAGGGAACAATGAAAGCTACATTTCATCAATAAAGAAAGTGTTGAAGAAATGTTTCGATATAAAATATTTGGGACATCTTCACTATTATTTGGGTATTGAGGTGATTCAAAATCCAAGGTACATATTCATCTCCTAGAATATGTACATTGGATAACTGTTGAAATTTTTTGGCATGACCGAGTGTAATCTTGTTTCTACTCCAATGGATCTGAATTTGAAACTCACATCAAAAGAAGGGAATGAGTTTGAGGATGAAACCATGTATAAACAACTTGTAGGGGGACTTATCTATCTTAGTACCACTAGACCATACATTTCATTTCTTGTTGGGACTCTTTCTAGGTTCATGTAAAATTCTTGTGAAGGGCATTGGTCTGTTGCAAAAAGAATTCTAAAATACTTGAAAGGAACTCAATATTTTGGACTCAGGTACTCTAAGGTGGATGAATTCAACCTGATCAAATATTTTGATTCAGACTTTGTTGGAGATAAGGAAAATGAAGTATTAACTTCAGGCTATCTCATGAGTCTTATATCAGTATATGTCTCCTAGAGATCACACAAACAGTCAGTTCCAACAGATTCCACCGTTGGAGTTACTTCACACACACCTAGGATTTCTTTTTACTAAGTTTTTTCCTTGTTTATTAGTCATAATTAGTCATTATCCGGTCTCCTATATTTTAGGGGAGAATATTCCAACTTGAGAATATTCTCTTTCAATTGACAGTTCAGTTTGACTAGTTGAGTTGAGTCTAGATGTTGCATTGGTTTTGTCACCATGAAACAATGGGATAATCACCATGCTATTTCACACTTGCCTTGGGATCATCACCAAACTGGCACATTACCATTGATTCCTTAATCTACTCCTCACTACACTCTATTCAGTCAGTTAACTGAAGACTGGTTGACTAGTTAACTCAACTAGGTGGCAGTTCAATCCCATAACTGTCTGAGAGACTAGACTAGGTGGTCGTTCACTCCCGTAACTGTTGGTGTGTGTCCAAATCACTCTAGACCCCCACTATGGTGCATTGGTTCTCCTCCAGTGTGCATTCATTGAGTTATACAAAGTATATCATGTGTAAATTATTCATTATTCATTACAGTTAATGAGAATTCTTCCATTCATTCTCTCCTTCTTCTTCTTTCTCAATTTCTCTCTGCAAATCTATGTAGTATTTTATAGCTAGATATATTTTGTGCAGGTTCAAAACATTTACATGGTATCAGATCTGATAGACTGGTAAGCAAAAACTACACCAAATTTTTTTGCAGGTACAAAAGATTGAAGACAACGAAAAGATGGATTTCCAAAAAGAATTCATTCTTACACCTTACAACTACTTTGCATGGAAGGAGAGAATAATGATTCATCTCCGAACCAAAGGATTGTACATGTTAACCTTTGATACATATACAGAACCAACATCAACCATAGAAAAATCCAAGTACTTAAATTGAATGGATGAAGCACTCGAAACAATTTGCAGTCTTCTTTCTTCTGATCTCCTTTTTCACATATCTTCCTGTAAGACTCCCAATGAAGCCTGGACCACCTTGGAAGGGATATTTGGAAAACAAGATGAGATGAGGGGACACATGTTTGAGGTGGAATTGCTCACATTCGATCCAAAAAGCTTCGACAATATTTGAGATTTCTTTACAAAATTCAAGGATTTACTGTCGCAAATCAAAGCTTGCAGGGTTGATAAATCTAAGGAGGAGAAACAAATGGTTCTCACCATTCTCTCCAAACTTGGTATTGAAGTCTCTATATTCGTATCTACATTCCATTCTGTCAAATTCTCCTCTGGAGCCATCTGGAAGATTCATTCTATTGGATTACTAAGAGAGGAGGTGAATCAATAATAGCGTAATTATAATCCTTTTTCTCCAAATAAACCAAGTGTTATATCAATGTAGAATTATTATCAAATAATGAGAAATAAGAAATGAACAATCACACACATACATAGTACACCAGTGTTTTATGTGGAAACCCAAATCAGGAGAAAACCACAGAATGATTTATCTGATATGTCTTGAAGAATTACATTCATTGGAAGCACCAACTTCCTTTGTTTTCCAACTGCAACTGGAAGGAGTCTCCAACCCCCTAGTTTCCCAAGATACAACCTGAGGGAAGCTCCAACTCCCCAATTCTCTAGCTACAACCAAAAGGAGGATACAACCCGCTATGTTCTCCGGCTACAACCGGAAGGTGGCTACAACCACTTGTCCTTGCCCCATCCAACCACCCTGAAGTAGAGGTAGAATGATGGAACCACTGTCACACTATCACTGTGAGATATATCATTGTAAACATGTACCAATTAACCTAAACCATGCATCAACCATGCATCAACTTGTACCTCAACCTGTAATAAACCTGTACCATAAGCAAGTGCATCAACCATGCACCAACCTATACCGAACAATCTATAATCAACCTATACCATAAACAAGTGCAACCAACCATGTACCAAGTATGTACCAATCATGTGTCAATTACTCATCAACTATGACTCATCAATATGTACCAACATCATCAACTA
>SNQJ01S0168212.1:19982-33707 GCA_010110895.2 Picea sitchensis
AACTTGGGTCCATTACCCAAACTTAGGTTCTCCAACTTCTCATGGCCATAACTCTCTAACCGTGAGGAGTTATGTGACATTCTAGATACCACAGGAAATGGAATGAAAAGAAATATCCATCTAGGATAGTTTCACTGAAAAATTCAATGGAATTCATCTCATTATTCCACAAATAACCATGGGTTCTCTAACCATACTTCTAGGATAACTCAATCCACAAAGCATCTTCCCGTGAGGGATTTCACCATAAGGGGACCACTTTGGAGTTCATCCATTTCTACTTATTATCAACGATGGCAAGACAATGAAGAGTCATATTTACATCAAACAATATTTGGTCCATTACCCAACCTTTGTGCTATGGGGATTTCTTCAAGGCTTGACATCAATGACAACCAACCTTAATCAACACCTTCTCTTGAGGACTTTATCGAATCCCTGACACAAGACCAAACCAAGCTCATCAACATGGGAAAAATCAAAGGCTGAAAGGAACATGAACTTACTTTGCAAGATGGAAACCACCAATATCATTAATCTAAAGATAAAGACAAAAAGAAATCTCATGCACATCCGAAGAAGGAAGGGTACACAAAACCCTTCACCGATGCCTTCGGATCCAAAGGGGGAAAGGGAAGAAAAGGGGAGAAATTCATGTACTGTCACAAAGGATTCCATGCAAAATCCACATGAATGCAAAACCAAATATATCTAATGTCTCATATAATTCAACAAAACAACCTTGGATATTTCATCCCTGAGGGTGCCAAGAAGAAGAAGCCAGAAGATCAGAATCCCAAGAAAGACAATTATAACCATGCCTTGATTTCCATCAACTCCTCTCTCGATGCTTGGATTGTAGATTAAGGAGAATCACATCACATGAATGCCTCAAAAGAAGTATATTATTCATTGGATACATGCAAAGTTCCTCATATTATGATGGGGGAAAACTCTTTTGTCGAAGTCACCGACAAAGTAAGAATTGAACTCACCAACGAAAGCTTCGAGAATGTGTTGCGCACTCCCAAACATTCTATCAACCTTCTCTCTGTGTATCAGATGAAGAATTCTAGCACTGGAAAGAAATTCATATTCACACCAAATGCTGTGGACATCTATGACATGCAAACCAACTCCAGGGTTGCTACCGGTGAGGTAAATCATCAGTCTAGATTGTATACTTTTTCTGAATTCATTGAACCTGATTCTGCATTACTACTTACTCATGTTGAGGAAAGTAGTAGGATATGGCATGAAAGGTTTGGACATTTGAATTTCATATAAATGCAACAACTTAACAAGTAAATATTGGTTTATGGTCTACCAGACATCCATTTATCCAAGGGAGTATGTGAGGGATGTTTTCTTGAAAAACACCCTCAAGAGAAATTCGACAAAGGAAAGTCTCAGAGAGCTTCTACACTTTTAGATTTGATCCATAGTGACCTTATGGGTCCTTTTCCGCATCCATCTATCAGAAAAGAGAGGTTTGTTCTCATTTTTGTTGATGATTTCTCACGTTTTACTTGGATCTACTTTCTCAGGAAAAAAATTTAGGTCTTTCAACACCTCAAAGATTTCAAAGCCCTGGTTGAGACACAGTCCGAAAACAAGATCAAAGTCCTTCGAACTAATAACGGGGGAGAGTATGTAAATCATGAGATCCATAATATTTTCCATGACACAAGGATTCAGTTGCAACACCCAGTTCCCTATACTCCACAGCAAAATGAAGTTCCTAAGCGGAAAAATAGATCTCTAAATGAGATGGCATCTTGAATCCTCCATGCAAAGTCACTACCACAAATACTATGGGCCGAAGAACTTAATTGTGCAACAAACATCCAAAACATATATCCCCATAGATCTTTCAAGGATAAGACCCCCTATGAGGCTTGGAGTGGCCTCAAACTGGAAGTGACCTACATTCACATTTTCGGTTTACGTGCATGGGCCCAGATTCCATCTGAGAAGATGAAGGAACTTGATCCATAGAGAACCGAGTGTATTTATTTTGGATACCCATATGGTGTGAAGGGATATAGGATTATTGATCTTTCCTCAGGCTGACTCATCATTGATAATAGTGTCCAATTCGAGGAAAGTGTCTCACATGTACCTCAACATCTGCATGCAAATAGCTTCATTCTTCCACTTGTTCGATATGATGAGAATGCAAATGCTGACTAGTTTTTAGATGAGAGTTATGATTCATAGGACTCAGATGATTCATATTCAGATTCAGTACAGTCATATGTAGAGTCAGAGCATCTAGATGTAGTTGCAGAGCCAGAGCAGAGGCCCAAGTGGGCACAAACTACTCTTTAGGATGCAAGGGATCTCATTGGTGATCCAACCGATACTAGGAGGACTCGATCTGATTTCAAGGAGCCTCCTATTACACTCACTGCCACTGAACCATTTCCCTCTAGGCATCTTTTCTTGGTTCAGTCTTCAGATACACACTCTTATGGCGAGGCTGTTGGAAATCCATTTTGGGAATCTGCCATGCAGGAGGATTACAAGTTCCTCCTCGAGAACCAGACTTGGGATCTAGTTCCCCTTATTTCTGGGAGGAAAATCATCAGATGCAGATGGGTCTATAGGGCCAAGAGTGCAATGGATAGAAAAAATAGCATATACAAATCCATTCTTGTTGTCAAAGGATTTCAGTAGGTGCATGGTATTGACAATGATGAGACCTTCACTCCAATAGTGAATATGGATTCCATACGATTGACACTTTCCATTACGACAACCAAGGTATGGGAAGCCCATTAGATGGATGTGAATAACACATTTCTTCATGTTTATCTCTTTGAGGAGATCTATATGTAGCAGCCGCAGGGATTTATGCAGGACTCATCTTTGGTTTGTCGACTGAAGAAGTATCTTTATGGCCTCAAGCAGGGTCCGAGGGCATGGTATGCCAAGATGGAATCCTACCTGTTGTCACAGAAATTTGTACGTTGTAAATCAGACTCAGATGACTACATGCTTAGGACGATTGATTCACTTCTACTCTTAGTTCTGTATGTTGATGATTTGTTTATCATCGATTTCTCGACTTCAACGATTGTTTTAGTCAAGAGGATTCTACATGACAGGTTTTTGATGACGAACATGGGTCTGCTACACTTCTTCCTTGGACTCGAGAACAGTCAGGATGCATCAAGAATCAAACTGTCTTAGGTCAAGTATGCATGAGATCTCCTTGAGAGATTTCACATGACAGATTGAAATTCTGCTCTGACTCCTTTCCTATCAGGAGTCAAACTTGAGGATGGCAAGGAGACTCCACTGGTTTACAACACACTGTACAGATAGCTAGTGGGTAGCTTGTTGTATCTCACACACTCTAGACCAGACCTCTCCTATGCGGTTGGTGCAATTTCCACGTTCATGCAAGAAACACATGAGCTACATTGGAAGGATCCTTCGATACGTACATGGAACCATCACCTTTGGGATTCATTATGCAGCAGAATCTACATTAGATATCATCAGGTTTACTAATTTTGACTAGGCTGGCGATGGCATTGATCACAAGTCCACATATGGTTACTCACTTATTATTGGTTCCGGGCCTATCTATTGGTTGAGCAAGAAGCAAGCTTCCATTTCTCTATCTTCAGCCGGGGAAGAGTACAGAGGGGTAGTTAACATAACCATTCAGGCTATGTGGCTACAACATTTTCACACTAATTTGGGCATTTAGTTTCATTGGTCGATCGTCATATGGTGTGAAAAGCAGAGCACTCTGAAGTTTTGCAGAGATTCAGTTCAAAGGCAATGGACGAAGCACATCGAGATCCAGATGCACTACATCCAACACTTAGTACATGAGGGGATCATTGACCTACATTTATGTCCTTCAGGAGAATAGGTGACAGGCATCTTCACCAAGACCTTCACTGAGTATAAGTTTCATTCTCTGGGAAGTCATCTTGGAGTGAAGGACACAGTTTCCTAGCAATTGTAGTTATTCTTTTTACATACATTGTACATTGAGGGGGGGTTTTTCCCATGAGGTTTTCCCTCTTTCCTCACTTTATTTCAGTGTATCTTTTATATTTGGGTACCTAACATGGCCTCGTTGCCGGGACCCATTCTTTATTTTCACCATAGTGATGTTCAGGGGGGGTGTTGGAGTTACTTCACACACATCTAGGATTTATTTTTCCTAATGTTTTTCCTTGTTTACTAGTCATAATTAGTCATTATCCAGTCTCCTATATTTTAGGGGAGAATATTCCACATAGAGAATATTCTCTTTCAGTTGACACTTCAGTTTGACTAATTGAGTTGAGTCTAGATGTTGCATTGGTTTTGTCACCATGAAACATTGGGATCATCACCATGATAATGTGCACTTTCCTTGGGATCACCACCATATTGGTGCATCACCCTTGATTCCTTAATATACTCCTCACTACACTCTATTCAATCAGTTAACTGAAGACCAGTTGACTAGTTAACTCAACTAGGTGGCAGTTCACTCCTGTAACTTCCTGAGAGACTATACTAGGTGGAAGTTCACTCCCGTAACTGCTTGTGTGTGTCCATATCACTCTATACCACCACCATTGCACATTGGTTCTCCTCCAGTGTGCATTCATTGAGTTATACATAGTATATCATGTGTAAATTATTCATTATTCATTACGGTTAATGATAATTCTTCCATTCTTTCTCTCTTCCTTCTTCTTTCTCAATTTATCTCTATAAATGTGTGTAGTAGTTTCTAGCTAGATATAGAACACCCATCATTTTTGGTGTCATTTTCGGGGAGTTGTCGTAAGGTAGGAAATAGTTGGGAAATAGATGATTTATAAACCTTAGCAGTAGTTTGGTGGCGATGGAACTTTAAGACGAGAGGTAATAACCTGTGCATCTACTATTGCAGGTTCCCCCAAACCCAATGGTAGTTTTTCTTTTTGTTTTTGTTTACTTTCATAAATAGACCTAGAGACCCAAAAGGTAGATACGTTAAATCTAAATTAAATCTTCCAACCAAGGTTCCTTCCAAAGTTTTTTGGGGGAGGAATGTTCCACTCATAAATTTTGTAGAACGATACCGAAAAATAGGAGCTAGATCAACCCAAAATGCTAAAATAGTCTTTGAAGAGACTAACATAGGGAGCACTATAGAACAGAAAATTGAAGCATCGACAATAGTGGATCAAGAGGCAAGATCACTTGAGCCTTCCGTAGAGCCAAACAATACAACCTTTGTTTTCTTACCACCATCAGGAGATCCTAAATTTAATGACATCATAGACCATGAACAGGTGAATACCTTGTTTGGTAGTTCAACCAACATAATTGTCTCTCAAATTGACACAGAAACTTTGGCACCAATAATCTCAACCAGATCGAGTAGAGTCCTAGACAACCAAGCAGTAGGAATACCTTTCCATCAGAGGGAAACCTTGTTTTCATCAAATATAAAACCACCTAGGTACACTCTTTTTGGAAACCAAACTAGTATGGATGATCAGGGGGATCATAACAATGTAAGACACGGGGAGGAAGAAGAAGTTGGAAACCAAACTGAAACTACCTTCGGGTTTCCAATTTTGGACACCACCCCAAATGTCAACATGAAAAATATTCCTCTCTCAGTACTTCCCACCTTTTATGGTAAAAGCAGTGAAGATCCAGATACCTTCCTATTTGAGTTCGACATCTTGTGTAGGAGCTACAACTACCTACAAGATGCCCAAAAACTAAAACTCTTTCTGGGCACCCTCAAGGGCTCTGCACTAAGATGGTTCATGGGGTTGGGAGAATCCAGCATTAAATATTGGGAAGCCATGAAAGATATATTTCTTAAGAAGTACCAAGACTACTGCAAGACCAAAGAGTCTCGTAATGACATATTTAAAATCCAAAAATTAGAAGACGAGAATCTTGAGGACTACATGGAACGGTTTGCATACATCTCCCAGAAGTCAAAATACCATGACCTCCCAGAGGATACAGTTAGGGCTCTTTTCCTTAAGGGAATTTCAGAAGAATACCTAGAGATGCTTAACCTGATGGCATCAGGTGACATCTCTCATAAACCATTTGCCAAAATATTTGAAATGTGTAATAATTACTCAAGGAGTAGAGCTAAAACAAGAAAGAATGTTCGGGACCCTTACAATAGAAACTTAAAACCAATTAGTTCAGGTGGTATCACAAGAGTACATATAGGGAACCTTTTAGAAAACTTCAAGACAGATATCTTAAGTACAATAGGTTCCCAGTTGGACACCTTAAATATTAAAAAGAAACTGGAGGAGGAAAATGCAGCAATGAGCATATATTGCCCAAGATGTAGGAGGAAGCGTTCCTCTAGGGAATGCCCATTAGATAACATCAGTTTGTGGCTTCTGCACAGAAGACCATTCAACTGAGAAATTTCCATCATTTACTGATTTATTAGCCATCTATAGGAGCGGATATCCTAGGGAGTCCTCTTATGCACCTAGGAGGCCATGGCAGCCTAGGAACTAACCCACATACCCAGATCTACAATCTCAAGTTCCACTCTATTATCAACAACAAAAATAGTGGAACTCACCAAGTTGGAAAACCTGGTCTACACAATACCAACATTCTTGGCTTCAAGTATGGAGAGGAGGGCATAACCAAGTAAACCCTCAAGCTCCACCTGTCCCTATGTCCAACCATCCTCACCTGCAGTTTCTACCGAACACTCTGCAGCTTCTGTCAGGTTTTGTTCCACCACCTTTACCTCCTATTCCACAACAAAAAACACAACAATATCGTAATGCAAGCTCCCCAATACCGACACTATTACTGGCACAACCAGTGTTGAATTCCAATAATAATCCCCCTCAACCTCTTCACAATGTTGAGATGCACGCCTTTCCAACATATGTTATTACTCCTGTTCCATTACAAGAAATTCAACTAAGATTGGGAACCGTTCTGGATAGGCAGATACCTTCAGTATTCATCCAGGAAGAAGAAGAAGAAGGAGAAACCACTAAACAACCCACAAATGACACTAGGTGGGAATATATTATTATTCTCAGGACCAAGAACCCAAGATTCCCCAAAGTGAACCTTCACAAATTACGAAGGCCCGTCCTTATCCAGATAGATTAGTAATCGAGAAACCTACCACTCGACCAGAATTTGACATCTTGAAGAATTGAAGAATATTTGTGTCAATATTCCCTTGCTTCAAGCCATTAAGGATATTCCAATCTACAGTAAGGTAGTCAAAGAATTATGCATTAAGAAGCCAGGTAGGAAGAAGAAGGACCCTCCTACAATACATTTGATAGGAGAACTTTCTGAATACATGTCAGAGCAGCCAAAGCTAGCAAAATATGGGAACCATGGAAACCTCGTAGTGACCATAACCATTAATGAGGTTTCCATTGGGAACACTCTCATAGACCTAGGGGAAACCATCAATGTTATGACCGCTACTACCTTGGAGAATTTATAGTTAAAACCTCTTCTTAGACCTACCCCAACCATTTTGGAATTAGCAGATAAGACTAGGGTTATACCTAAAGGAATTTTGGATGACATCATAGTTACTTTAGCCTCATGGGAGTACCCATTAGACTTCATTGTTATCCACTCAAAGGATCCTACCAAAGGCCATCCCTTCATTTTGGGAAGACCTTGGTTAGCCACAACCAATACATTTATTGGCTGTGGAGAGGGAGAAATGACCATCTCAAACATACTTTCTATCCAAAATCTCACCATATACCCTCCAGTCCAACCTATCATGGAGAATATATGGTGGCTTGAGTTTCCATATGAGAATGAGGACTGGGAAGAACCCATATTCCCAAGTGACCATGCATGGGCACTTCAGGAGCACACAACTGAAAATGTGATAAACCAGTTCATTTCTGCTATCACATGTGTTGCTTTTCCACAATCTTTTCCCCAATTTGAGTACATGTTTGGGGAAGAATTTCAATAACAATTGGACACATCCATTTTGTCTTCAACATATTTTATCTTCGAGATATACTAGTCTTCCACATCTTACACTATGTCATATGAGATTAGCCCAAGAAAATTCCTACATATAAACTCTAGGCTAGATGCAGACCAACAAAAACAGTTAGTAAGTATCCTTAAAGAACAATCAGGAGAATTCGCCTGGGAATACACGGACATGAAGGGTATACACCCCGACACATGCATCCATTACATATATACCTAGGGTGAAGTAACACCTATTAGGAAACCCCAGAGAAGGATGAACCCAACACTCAAAGATATAGTAAAGGAGGAGATCCAAAAGTTATTAAATGTTATATTTATTTATCCCATCTCCGACAGTAATTGGGTATCCCCGCTTGTAGTAGTCCCAAAGAAAGTGACCGGGAAATGGAGAATTTGATTTCCAAGAACTCAACAAAGCCACTCTGAAGGATTACTTTCCTCTTCCTTTCATCAACCAAGTACTAGATACCTTGTCTGGAAAGAAGTATTTCTCCTTTCTAGATGGGTATAGCGGGTATAATAAAATTCTCATAGCACCCAATGACCAGGAAAAGCCTACCTTTACTTGTCCTTGGTGCACCTATGCCTATAGGGTTTTACCATTTGGATTGTTTAATGCTCCTGCCACATTTCAATGAGCAGTACTAGGGATATTTGTCGATATTATTCATGATTGTGTGGAGGTCTACATGGATGACTTCACAGTTTATGGCAACACTTACCAGGAATCCTTAGATAACTTAGAAAAAGTCCTTATCAGATGCCAAGAAATGAACCTATCTCTAAGTCATGAAAAATGTAAAATATTGTTAACTGAAGGAGTGGTTCTAGGACATCATGTTTCATCTGAAGGAATAAAAGTCGATCCTGCAAAGATTGAGGTCATTGTCAGAATTCCACCCCCAAGACTCAGAAAGAGGTGAGAAGCTTTCTTGGACATGCCAGATACTACCGATAGTTTATTGAAAATTTTACAAAGATTGTTGCACCTATGTTTGAATTGTTAATAAAGGATGTTGATTTCGTTTGGACTGAGTAGTGTCAAATTGCCTTTGAAACCCTGAAATCTAAGTTGTCTATGGCACCAGTTCTTAGAGGGCCCAATTGGACTCTCCCATTCCACATATCCATTGATGCCTCTAACACCACAATAGGAGGATTATTAGGGCAGAAAGAGGACCAACAGTCCTATGCCATTTATTTTGTGAGCAAGAACTTGTCCCCTGCCAAGTTAAACTACACAGTTACCGAGAAGGAATTCTTGGCAGTAGTTCATGCTATCAATAAGTTTTGTCATTACATTACAGGTTACGAAGTATTTGTACATAAAAATCAGTCCACCATTATATTTCTCATGAATAAGCCCATAACTAATGGCCGAGTGACTAGGTGGCTCCTGCTATTGCAAGAGTTTAAAATCACCGTCCTTGACCGACCTAGAAAGGATAATTTGGTAGTTGATTTTCTTTCACGCATAAAAAATGAGGATGATGATATCCCTGTAGATGATAGTTTCGCAGATGAGCACCTTTTTTCCCTCTCTGTAAATACCCCGTGGTTTGCAGATATGGAAAATTATCTAGCTACTAGGAAATTACCGTCTCATTTGTCACCTCATGAAAACCATACAATTATTACACAGAGTGCTAATTACTCCTGGGTTGGCCATGAAATTTTTCGCACAGGTCCTGGCCTGATTATTCGTAGATGTGTTCGAGAGGATGAAGTACCATAAATACTACAAAGTTTTCATGATGGACCATGTGGTGGCCATTTTTCTGATAAACATACAAAATATAAGGTGTTACATTCAGGATATTATTGGCCTAGCATTTTCAAAGATGTTGCCAAGTATGTGAGGAGTTGTGATAGTTTCCAAAGGATAGGAAGACGTACGTCAGCTAACGAAATTCCCTTGCATGCCCAAGTCATGATAGAACCCTTCGAAAAATGGGCCCTTGACTTTGTAGTACCAATTTCACCCATGTCCCGTAAGAATAATTCTATTTTTGTTTGTACAGACTATGTCACCAAGTGGGTAGAGGCAAAAGCCTTATTCAGGGAAACAGAAAATTCTGTTGCTGAATTCATTTACGAAGACATATTTACTGTAACACCTTGTTTCCCCCAGTTTGTAAAAATAATTGGACTGGCCAAGAACTGTGGCAAACTCAGAAATGTGAATGTGTGATGTGAATAGACCTTGTGGAAAAGGTCGATGAATGTGAATAATATTATGAATGAATATATATATATATATATATATATATATATATATATTGCAGGACTACTGAGAAGGGATATGCTGAAAAAGAGACCACGATGGCTGGAGAAAGGCGGTAGAAGGCACCTAGAATGGTGGCGTTAAATTCCACCGAAAACAA
The DNA here is from genome assembly GCA_010110895.2 of Picea sitchensis. Lineage (NCBI taxonomy): Eukaryota > Viridiplantae > Streptophyta > Pinopsida > Pinales > Pinaceae > Picea > Picea sitchensis. The sequence goes on from SNQJ01S0168212.1 coordinate 30,362, forward strand.
TACCGTATTTGGACTTCACTGGCCCAGAGAACCAAGAGCGGCTCGCTAGCCCCGAATTAAATGTCTCACAGGCTGGTAGGTAGATGGATCCTCAAGAATTAATGAGGAATGGGAGGGTGAACCGCCCATTCATAGAGCCGTCAGGCCTGACCAGTATGAGAGAGATCACGCCACATGCAACCTCGCAAGAGGATAAGGCGTGAGGGAGAAGCGATTGGGGGAAGACGCGAGGGGAAGAAGAGAACTCTGAAGATATGCAGAGTGGGTGATAACAAAGAAGGGGGAGAGTAACCCTTGTTCTCGGTCACTGGCAAACCGAGACATCGTCTCGCAGCATCATGGTCTCAGCTCGGGGGTGTCTAGTGGTAAATCCTATCGGAATCGTTGAGCCTACGGTTGGGTGGAAATGAGCACCCCTCTTAGCAGTTGCACTTACTTCTGGTGTTATTTCTGATAAGTGTTTTACATCTTGCACCTTGAAATTCATATGCTGACATATATGCTCATAAAATGTGAAATTGTGAATGATTACAGTGTAAGACTGTCTGTGTAGTGTTTTGATAAGAAATGGTAGATGTATGCTTGTAACAGAAAAAAACCATGCATGGATTATGTTGATAGAAAAATTTATTTATGCGTAAGTTGAACCAAGTTAGTCTTCCAGTCCGTTATCAAGAATTTGTTTCCCCTTATCTATCTCTAGGAATGCCCCGGAATAGATCTCTCCACAAAGATACCCTTCTTGGAAAAGTTTACCAAGAACCTGGAAAAAGGACTTGAATGCGCAAGTCTTAGCAACCCTGTATGAGGAAGAATGATCCTCTTGAAATCTCAAAGTAGCAGCATAGGGATAAGTATCGATCGACGGATAAGATCCCATCGAAAGATCTGCGGTCATTCACGACCATTAGATTGGAGGAAGAAACAAGGGCGTTACATGCCTTACCCCTTTTCTTTTATCTTCAAGAGTAGCGAGGAAATCGGGACCATAGATCCCCAAGGTCTATGGGAGTATCTGGACCATTGGTTTTTCCATGTCCAAAGAGCAGTGGGAGAGTGCATGGTGTAGGAAAGGTCTGAGCCATCGGATTTTAGCTAGAAAACCCGATAGTCGTTGGATCTATTAGGAGATGTAGGAGGGTTAAGCCCTCGTGAATAGGGGCAAAAGTCCTGAAAGAGGAGTCGGTACACGGCGTGGGACAGATCTGAGTCATCAGATATTAGCTAGAAAACTCGACAGTCGTTGGATCTGCTAGGAGATGCATGAGGGTTAAGCCCTCGTGAACAAGGGAGAAAGTCCCGAGAGAGGAGTCGGTATCGGGGATTCAGAGTTCGGGATTCCGGGAGTCCTGATGACAAGAGATCGAGACACTCCATGGTGAAAGTCCCGATATAGATCTGGACCGTCCATCCATGGAGGACACATGGTCGAGATCGAGATCCCATCGGTATTTCGGATACTGGGGATTCGAGTTGATAGAGGATTTGTGTCACTGGGAGTCGCGAAATTCCGATTACTGAAACCTCGAATCTGTTTAAGTGTGAATAAGTTTGAGAAAGGAGGGATTTAATCGTGACCGTTGGTCATCTTGAAAATATCATAATGGTTAATCATGGGTGAAGGTCGAAACCCTCTATCGGAGGGACATATGGCTGTCGATCGACATTTCAGAGTTTCGGCACCCGGGAAACCAAAGGGAAAGAACCCTTGTCTTCGCGAGTCGTGAAATCCCGATCACCGAAACCCCGAAATGGAGAGATGTGTGAATGAGGTTAAGGAAAGTCGAGATTTGATCGTGACCGTTGATCATCCCAAAAAGATCATGATCGTTGATTTGGGCTGAAGGTCGCCGCCGTCCATCGGAGGGACACGTGGCTGTCGGTTGATGTTTTGGCGCTTCGGCATCTGAGAAACCAGAGGGCCAGAAAACCTTTCCCCTACGATTCATGAAATCTCAATGCCCGAAAATCCTGATACACGCTGTAGTGGAGAGGAGAAGTACCGAAAGAATATGGACCGTCCATAAGAGGAGACGCATGGTGAGCAGTTAGAGTTTTGGGAAAAGTACCAAAATCCCGTGGACCATTAGATCCACACTCCTAAGAGCCGTCGATCTCTTACACAAATTCCCATAACAGAATTCAAGGATTTGAATGACAAAGAGTCTTGGAGTCGTTGCATTTCGAACTCCCGAGTACTGAAACCCCGAAAGGATCCATACAGTCGGATCAGGGGAGGCTTACAGCCGTTGATATCCCCTTGGAGGGAAACTTGGGAGACTTCGTGGTTTTCAAGGATTTGAATGGGAAAGGAAGAAGTCATGCATTGTGATTTCCCGAATCATGAAAGGAGGGCTTTGCCGATTTAAGCGCGTGGTCATGGAATGTGGTCACAAGGACAAGACCCAAACATGAAACTTGTATTCGCCAGCCCTTTTAGGGTTCGACGCTTCGCTGTGTTGGGGTTTGCAGAGTCGAAAGACTCAACACTCTGGTAGCGCTAAGTCACGAAGAGTGAAAGGACGCCATATTTGTTCAACCTGTGGTCGTGACCCGCGATCCTATGGGAACAGACGAGGGAAGAGCTAGCTTACGCTAGACCTCCGTAGAAATTTTGGGGTTCTGATCATTGAGATATCGACGAAAAAATTCGATTTCCATAGTGGGTATGTGAAATTTACCCTCTTTGGTGTCCCTCATGAAATTGTTACAGACCAAGGCACTCAATTCACTTCCAAGATGATGAGGGAGCTAATAGAGAAATATGGGATTAAACACTGTAAATATTCTCCATACCACTCACAAGCTAACGACTAGTTAGAGTCTACAAACAAAGTTTCAGAAGCTATATTAACCAATACTATTCAATTACATCATCAGGATTGGGTTGATAGGCTTCCAGAGGCCTTGTGGGCTTACCAGACCACTTGGAGAAACACCACTGGGCATACCCCTTATGAGCTAGTCTACAAGAAACAAGTACTTCTACCAATAGAATTCCAAGTAAGGACCTTCTGTATTGCCGTAGAATTGGGATTAAAATTAGATGAGGCTCAGAAGCAACGAGCCCTACAGCTGAATGAGTTGGATGAGATCAGGCAAGATGCCATCCAATGAACAATATTAGTCCAAAATCAGAGGAGCAAGTGGCATGACAAGTTTATTAAGAAGAAACACTTCCAACCTAGTGATTGGGATATGTTATTTGATTCTCGATTTAAAACCTTCAAATGCAAACTCACCACCCGATGGTTGGACCCTTACAAGGTAGTCACTGTATATGACAATAGAGCTGTGAAAATAAAAACAATTGATGATGGACAAGTCTCCTTTGTAGTAAATGGAC
>SNQJ01S0168212.1:33757-55885 GCA_010110895.2 Picea sitchensis
TGTAAATCTTCTCCATACCACCCGCAAGACAATGGTTATGTAGAATATAAAAACAAAGTTATGGAAGCTATCCTAACCAAGACTGTTCAATTGCATCATCGGGATTGGGATGATAGGCTTCCAGAGGCTTTGTGGGCATATCATACCACCTGGAGGAACACCACTAGGCATTCCCCTTATGAGATAGTGTATGGGAAACAAGTACTTCTACCAATAGAATTCCAAGTAAGGACCTTTCGTATTGTCGCAGAATTGGGATTAAACTTGGATGAGGCTCAGAAACAACGAGCCCTACAATTGAATGAGTTGGATGAGATCAGGCAAGATGCCATCCAATGAACAATATTAGTCCAAAACCAGAGGAGCAAGTGGCATGACAAGTTTATTAAGAAGAAACACTTCCAACCTGGTGACTGGGCTTTATTGTTTGAATCCCAATTTAAAACCTTCAAAGGAAAACTCACCACTCGGTGGTTGGTCCCTTACGAGATATACATTGTATATGACAATGGACCTATGAAAATCAAAACAAATGATGATGGACAAGTCTCCTTTGTAGTAAATGGACACCGACTCAAATTTTATCATAATCCCATTTCCAAAGAGGATTTTCTACAGGTCATGTCAACTGACAAGGAATTGTCCTTGGTAGATGGGGAAGTCCCCCTTGTTCTTGAAATTTTTCTGAATTTTCTACTGTACATATGTAAATAATTTTGAATTTTGTTGTTAAAGAAATCCTAGAGATTTATGTAGGCATTTATTTCACCAAGAGTAGACAGTTTCAAGGAAATATAAAAGAAAGTTTTTTTTTCAAAACAGTGTTACACTTGAACTTTGTTTTCTGCTAAGCATCAAATGAATATTGACTTGCTATAATTAGCCATATTTTTGCAAAAAAAATCATTTTCTTAAGGCATTCTAAAAATAAATTGCTCTTGAAAATCTTCACCACTATATAAGGAAGTGATATTGTAACCATCAAGCTTAGAGGTCTCTCGTACATTTTTCCCAAGAAACCTAAGTAAGTGAGCAAAGTATCTTTATTAAAGAGTAACAAGGAGGTTTGATTAGCGGTTAGTCATGGAAACATCACAATAACTACAAAAGAAGAAAGTTAGTTGAGCTTAGAGATACCTTTTTGTTCTTTCTCAATGGTACCATCCACTATACACTAAAAAACTTGATTATATCATATATTTAGATAGGCCACGTCTTCTTAAGTACACCTTACATCAGGAAAATCACTAAGGAATATAACGAAAAGTCATCCTCTAACATACATACCATCCCAATTGAAAAAGGAAAGAAAAATTTGTTTTCGGAGTTGTCCCCCCATCTTCTTGCATAAAGAAATATTATACTAAAATATTAAAATATGGAGGGCTAGTCTCTAAGGGTGTAAGAGGCTAACCCGTCAGGATACTAAACAAGTCTGCTGGAAGTGGGTACCGACCTGTGGTATGACTAGGTAAACCCACCGAAGTATTGAATAGGCTTACTGGCAACGGGGCATTCTACCTAGCGAGGATGGTAATCTCACAAAAAATAAATAATAAATTTAAACTTGTCCTGATGTAGGACATTACTTGCAGACAAATTTGACATGAAGTATGTATGGTTAAGCTAAGGTTAATGAACTCCATAAACTTTCCATTGGGAACTAACTCTTAGACTATCTTGAAACTCTCTTACCTACCTCTTCTTATCTACATATAGGATCTCTTATCCTATAGGTGGGGCCATTTTCTAACCGTCTCATCAGACCAATCTGTGAAATTTATCTTTACACTTGTGAAACTGTAAATCTTTGGCTATCGAGAGAACTGACTGGTTTCCTATATTTTTTATTGTTAGGTGTCACAATACTTAGGTGTGGGGGAGGGGTTCATGAGTTGACAAATGATCATTGCCTAGAGAAGTATATCTTTGTAAAAATTTATGAGTTTTGTTTTCATGATACAAGTTATTACATCAACAATCATTTTATTTTTTGCTAATTACCTATGTTTTATAACTTATTGTACACTTATTTAACATACAACTTTATTGGTTCATTTTCGTTATAGGTTGTTCATTGTAGGTTTGACATTACATGTTATATGAAAGTGGATTAAGTGAGCATGGTGGCAAATCAACAAACAATGGAACATTCTGCCTCTACTCTTAATCACAGTGACTGTCAAAACCATTTCAATATTGCAGACTATCCATTACATGAGGTAAAAATGTATTTAACATAGAGTGTTGTATGAAGTGTCATATGAGGTGTTGTATGAAGTGTCATATGAGGTGCTGAATGAAGTGCCATATGAATTTACACACCAGTAACTGTCCACAATTTTAGGTAACCAGGAATCAATGACATTTATTTGAATTGGTTTAGGGAAATCAAGATTGAAGATGCAAACATAGATATTTTTATGATCAAATGTCCAATTCAAAATACTTGGACAATAATCTAACTACGTATCATTAAGATTGCCCCCAAAAATGAGCCTTCAAATTTGAAATTTCTCACATGGAAACTTGTGCACGCATGTGTGCAACCAATTCCACCCTAGGCGCATTCAAAAATGGGATTGGGCTACCTATTATCCCAATTCATCCCTGCCATTTGCATTTGCCTTGTTTTAAGAATGCACTCAGCCTCTGTCAGTCGTTCCTCTGTTCAAATTGCGCTCGGCCTTTGTTCATTTCGTAACATTCCTTGACCTGATTGCACCCTCTCTTGGTGAATTTTTCCTCTGTTCATTTCTTCACATCATCATGATGCCCAAGAGGTATGAACCCTCTTCCTATGCAAACCTTTTTTCCATTCCTGAGTTTGCAAAGTGTAGGGAGGTGTTTTTGCGTGTAGGCTGGGGGCCATTTTTATTCCACTTGTAGGGCCATGATGATGGCATCTCAATGCAATTATCCCTCAGTTTTTATGGGAAGACAACGTGCGTGGGGTCTATCACCTTTGGGGTCTCGGAGGAATCCATAGTTGCAACCACGAAGCTTCCAAGAGTGGGAGATATATGGTTTAAAAACCACCAGCTATTGCGCTCAAGCTATAACAGGGTTTTTAAGCCAGAATTCCAGAACATCTCAATATAAAAAGGATACTCCAAGGAGTGGATAAAAGTGGAACTGATCAAACCTCTCATAGTCATCACCAGGTTGATCACATTTGAAGGTAGATATTCCACCTTTAAATCCTGTCATTTCAGATTGTTAGCTCATTTTCAGTTTAATAAACCTTTGAACTTTCCCTTCTACTTTCTAAAGAGCTTGGAGAATATGTCCTCTCAAGTGAGGAAGAACATAACCAACCCCCACAACAACCTCTTTCACCATGGCCTGATCGAACTCCTTGTTCTCGACGAATTAGAAACATAGCGGAAAACTTGGGATGCATTCATTTATCAATTTGAAAACCCTCACTTACAATCAAGACCAACAAAAAGACACTTGGCCTAAGGACTATTTATCGATCCAAACCCCAATCTCCAAGAACTCTAAATCCTCCTGCACAAGCCATTTCTTTACTGGAACAATTCAAGAATCTTTTTGAAACCCCTGCATCCTCATCGGGTAAAAATACCAAGAAGCCTATTGTTAACCCCCTGATACCTTCAATATCTCTTGATCCTACACCCAAAAAACTACAAGAAGTGATTCAACAAGACTTTCCTACACTTCCCACAAATATGAGAGGTAATAATCTATTTAATAGAGGACCCTGTCGAAAGAGTACCCAGAGCAAAAGAGGAAAAACATATGTAAAACCCCTGACTACTTCGGACCCTATCCAAGTATCCTCCGACCTCGAGAGTCCTCAAAAAAGACTTAGGGAAGTATCTCCAAATGAATTGGAGCCTCAAAGAAAGAAAAAATTAGAACCTACTTCTCCTCATCAACCCCCTATTACTCCTACCTCATTGATACCTACCCCAGATCCTAAGAATGATAGACACTCTTCATCTTTCAAAGGATCTAAGCCTTCCTCTGAAATAACTGATCTTGCTCCAACCATTGAGAAGCTACAAAAAGAGAATTTGTCGCTGCTACAACAGTTGGAAGAGAGGAAGACTATGGACACACATCTTCACCATGATAATGTAGTCCTCCAAGCAAAGGTGAACTCCCTTCAAAGGTTGGTTTACGAGATGACCAAATCCAATCACAACCTTAGAGCACAATTGAAGGAACACAAGAGGCATAAGTCAAAATATTCACGACAAGAAGGAGAAACTTCTAAAGCTGATCCTCCTCAACAAGCTTAGTTAGGAGGGGAAATTTATTTTTGTTTGCAGTGAGACCTACGAAATATTAAGTGTGGGGGTAATGTTGGGCCCGCAATATGACTGATTTTATGATGTTAATTAGATCCTTTTTGCCGAATGTGTATATGAGTTTTCCTATTTTGAAGAAGTTTTTGAAGATCTTTTGTGTCAAATCGCTATGATTCACACCAGGTATGAATAATTCATGTTTTACGATGATTTTGAGTTTAAATCGGTATGTTTTTATGATCTCAGGAAATTAATTTGCATTTTGTATGTCACAGGTATAAATTGTAGGTTGTTTTTGCATTCGGCGCTCCGTCCGATACTCCATCTGACACTGAGTCCGGTACTCCATCCGACACTCCGTCCTGCACAAAAACCATGGGTGATTTGGTGGTTAGCATATCAGCAACCATCGATGGGCGAATCAGAGACATGGGTTTTGCTCTTTCTCGTGGCCTCCAGCTACTGAACTCTTGACAACTCAATTTGGGTTGTTATGTTGGGCGATTATTGGCTCACCTCATTTCTAGAAGCCATTGGCAGTTAGGGCATCTTAAATGCAATTTACTATTTTTAGAGAGGGTCGACCCTTCCAATGGTCAACCTCTCATCTTGTAAAACTTATAAATACCACCTCAGTGGTCAGAAAATTGTTAAGAAGTAGAGTGTTAAAGAGACAAAGACAATTTAGCTATGTTTTCCTATTTTCATTTTTCTAGAACTGTGTAAAGACCGCGTTTTTTTTATTTTAATGGTGAATTTGTGTTGTTGAAGCTAGTGGTTCACCTTTGAAGAGTAACCACAACTTTTTGGGGGTCCCACCAGCAGTCTGGGTGAATATCCTATGATTTTTCTTGTGAATTGAATAGCGTAGTTGTCTTTTTTATTCATTTTCTATACATGAATTGTGACTTTGTTTTTTGACTATATAAATTATTGTTATAGCTTAATTGTTTTAGTTTCTTTTGCAGGTTATTATGAAGGATCGTGTTAGTATACAATAACATTTTAGTTGATAGGAAACAAGCTTGCAATCTTAGATACTAACCATGTGTGTAACTAGATGATAAATTAAGTTTTCTTTATGCTGAAATAGATGATAAAAACAAAGTTTAAAACAGATTTTTTAATTCATGATTTCTTTGACAGGGCTTTGGTGGATGGATAGTCATTAGCCTTTAGTTTTCAATTCTGGTTTTCCTATCTAGTTTCTATTTATATTTATTTATTTAATTTGTCATTTAGGTTGCTCATTTTCTTACTTGTCATATGTTGAAATAGTGATTAATTTCTGTTTATGAGTATTTCCTCCTTTTGCAATTTGAATTGCCAAAATAGAACTAGTTTAGTTTACTTCATGCAATTTGTTTCTTAGATCTAGGTTTCAATTTCAATTCCTAGTTAATTATTGAGTTTAGTGTACTATGAATTTGCTTCATTAGCATAGAATGAAATTGAATTTACTAGAATAGTCTCTTTATATTGTTGATGATTAATGCTTGATCAATAATCACATGGATATGCAGGATAGTTGATGTTGTTTCTATAATGGCTAAGTTCTCACTGGATTGCCTAATTCACACTTTTCACTTTGTTATTTAAGTCAATATCGAGTTTATCCCTCTTGAATTATCATTCATTGTTAAATGCCATCGTGATATTATAAGACACCGGAGACACAACCATCAACACTATATTTGAGTTTTCATAGATTAGAAGATAGTTTTCTTGCTTTCATAGATTAGAATATAGTTTCCTTGTTTTCATAGATTAGAAGATAATTTCCTTGCTTTTGTAAGATAGATAGTCTTCTTGCTTTGGTAGATTAAAGACTAGTTTGTTTATCATAGATTAAAGATGAGTTGCTAGTTACTCTTGCTTTCAATTTAGTAGATTTTCTTTCATAAATTAGAAGTAGTTGTGAAGTTTAATTTAAGAATAGAGTTCACTTGTTTCTTAGTTTAATTAGTTGCTTATTGATTAGTTTACTTGTTGTAGAAGTTATCCTAGGTTAGTTAGTTGTTTACTTTCTTTGATAGGGTAGTTGCTTGTCTATTTTCTTGCTTTGATAGGGTAGTTGCTTATTGAATTTGAGTAGATTAATTAAAGGTAGTTTGTCATTGTTATTTCTTATTAGATAGATAGTTTGCTTTTTCTTATTGTTATGATTAAGTTAGTTTGATTTGAGTAGGGTTTTCATTTTCTTTCTTAGAACTATCCATCAATCCTTTGTTCAAAGGTTACTTGGGTACATAGTTTGAGTTTTTTAGTAGGGTTTGATCATTAATAGTCTTTGCTTGAAAAGATTAGTCCTTAGATAGACACTTCCTTAGTTAGACTATACTACCTCCAATCCTTCTACCTTGGCATATATATTGCTACAACTCTAAGTTTACTTACCCCGGGTTCACAATTTAATTCAGGGTTTTTAGTGTGTTTTTAGTGCATATAGAACACCCATCAATTTCAGAATAATAAAAAAAAAAGACATATAAATCCTAAAAAGACAAATGAATTGTATTTACATTGTAAACAATCATGGTCATAATGCTTATTTACTATTTACTATCTAACTAGTGTACATAACTTGGATTATTTGTTTGTTTTTTTTTAATTTTATTACATCCTAAACTTTAAAAGGGAAATGAACAAATTCATAAATAAGTGTGTTTCACTCATTAAATGTTTTAATGTATACAAACCCTTTTGTTTGTTTTTTTACTATGCCCTAACTTCTAAATAAAAATCATAAATGAAACAAAATTAAATATTGCTAGTGCTATATGATAAGTTTTCTTTTTACTTTAAATCTAACATAGGGTTTTAACTTCCTAGCTTTTAGATTAACCTTGCTTTACATTATTTTTGCTAAATTAAAACAAGTCATTCATTTCACTTTTATCATTACATCCCCTTTTTATTTTAATTTTATTATTCCAATTGTATAAATCCTCACATAGAAATGATCAAATTGTAAATAACATAAAATCATAAAAAATAAATATTGCTAAAATAAAATTATAGGACAAAGAGATCTATGCTTGGACTATAGGTTAGGATAAAATTAACTTAGAGTTCAATGTGCATTCTTGTCTAGGGATCTAAGCCTAGGGTGATATTCCTGCTTCTTCTCGCTTAGCACTGTGGGAGGTTAAAAATGTTGATGCTTGAGACTCACTAGTCTTTTGGCGTCAACACTTGCAAGGTTTTTAGCTCATGCGCAGCTCTCAATATCAGGTATATGGCCATGGTTTTTTGCCTCTGCTTTAAGTCCTAAACTGCAACGTTAAGTTTCTCTTCTCTCAGCTCTAGTTGTTGGATCTTCTCATGTTTTTCTAGGCTTGTCCATAACTGTGTAGTCTTGTCGTATAGTTATGCTATCTCCTTAACTTCCAACACAATATGAGATGTTTGTTCTATGGATTTCTCCTTCCTTTTGGATCTGACCTCTGGTGGTGTGGTTGGTGTTATCTTTTCCACCAATTCCCTTATCTCTTGCTTGTATCCTTCCATCACCTATGCGATATTTTGTAGCTTATCATCTGCGTTGATTTCCCTTGCTAATGCACTCTCTAGAATTGTTTGGAAGACTTCTTCAAGTATTTTCTCCAGTCTCTCTACACATTGTTTTTCTTTCTCTTGTTCCAGTCTTAGCTCTGTAATAATTGTCTCTAGTATTTCCCTAGCTTCCTTGGTTTCCTCCAGGTCTATTGCATCTTTATTTTCCATGGACTGTACTTCGTGCACCACAATTATTTGAATTTTATATAGGGCCTTTATTAGTATCCTTGTCAATACCAACTCTAGTTGCTCGAAATCCTTAAGATGTATATGTGCCATATCTTCATCTACTCCTAGCATGTCCTTAATAATACTGAAAGTTTCGCTGACCGGTGTCATGATCTCTACTATTGTCCCTTTGCTCTATGTTGTTTGTCGCTGAGTTGTATCCTCCTTTCCTGCCTTGTTCAAGCGAATATGCCTGAGTACATGTCTGAGCTCTGTCAGATCCTGCATTATCCTTTCCCTTTGTTTTTTTGCCTCCTCAAACTCTTCGACGACATGGTATTGCACTTTCTCCGCGACGAGTTATGCATCATCTTTGGTTATGGTATATTCCGAGACCTCCTTGTGCACTTTCATCTTCTTTTGCATCCCTCCTTTCTGTACAACCAGTCTCTTTGGCAGCCTAGACCGTGTCAGATGTGTTTTTCCTGGGGTTTTAGGTATGTCCCCTCCTGTGTAGGGTTGTTTTCCTTCTTCTGTGTGGAGCCATTTGTTTTAGTAGCGTGGTCCTTTTGTTGTGTGACCGTCTTGGAGATAGGCTTATTCTTCACCGATTCACTTCCCCTTGTTGTCTTCTTACTCTCTATTATGCTCCTTTTAGTCTGAGCTAGGGTACTTTTTGTTTGGGATGAACCTGCTTCTGTCATTTTTTTGTCCTTGGCTGGCTACTTATCCTTTGGTTGCTCAACTAGAATCTTCCATTATTCTAGCCAGTATTTCATCACCCACTCAACTTCTTCTATTATGGCGCAATACCTCATCTGCATCCACACTTTTGTTGGGTCCCCCTTCACCTGAATCCACATGTTGTGTCGCGAGGCTTTAAAGTTAGTGATTGTCTTGTATTGTTCCACCACCTATGGTGGGATCCTCCAAGCCTATGTGACCTTCTTTTGGATTTCTTCAATTTATGTCTTCAATATGTTGATATTTGCTTGCCTATATTTTGTAACAGTGTTGTACCATAATGACTCATACTGCAATGCACTACACCTTTCAGTTCTCTACAGAAACATATTGTACTTGGGGTGATTCCAACCCACTAGTGCGATCAAAATTATGCGCTAGGAGTAATGGAACTTCATTCCTACATCCTACACGTCTTTGCAGTCATTCAGAAATGAATTCAACAAGTATGGGCTCAAACTTAGTACAATTCCCTTTGCGCATTGCGCGGCTACTACTATGACACCTACTGGTACTTCCTCCTTGAGACACTTTCTGAGCAGCTTGCAGGCCATCAATTTTGTAGCTAATTTTGTCGCTCATTCACTAATCTCATTTATGATTACCCCCCTAGATCCTCTCTCTGTACCATAAATTTGTTTCATTTCCTATGCCAAGGACTTCTCCTTGGTTTTATTGTCCAGGTACTACTTAGGTTGTTCTCTATTGGTTGGAAGTCCTGCTATTTTAGCTAGCAAATCCACATCAATGGATACCTGTGTATCTAACCACAATATGCCTCCATGCATGACTACTAACAACTTATTGACGCATTTGTTCACTTCCTTGCCCCTACCAAAGTGGGGGATCTCCAACAGGTTCATGATACCTGTGTTGTATAACCCTTGTATCCATTGCTTTGGTTCCATTATAGGAAATCCCTTCGCACTGACACCCATTCTTTCTAAATAAACCTGATGCACAAACTCTGGGAACTTATCTGTATCCCTGACATCATGATCTGAAAATCTCATTCTATCTACGCACCCAAGTAAATATGCAATAAATGTTACCCCTGCTGGTATGCATGGTAAGACAATAGTTACTTCTGGATGCTTGCACGGGCATATTTGGACCTGTTGTTTAACCTTCCTATTTACTAGTGCACTAGAAGGCCCTGCTTCCTAATATGTGTGATATGCTTCCTATGCCTCTCCGCCAGACTCCTGTTGTGTTGTAACTTCCTCAACTGCTATTTTTTCTTGCTAGGTTTGTTATGTGTTGGGTTGAGCCCTTGGCTCATCAGACTCTGTCCTCACCTCACCTGTTGGTTCTGTAGAATGGAAATATTCTTGCGTCAGGTTTGGATCTACCTCTATTCTTAGGGGATCAACCTGCATCTTTTCAGTTTGTTCTTTGACCAATGTGGGGCTTACCAGTTCTGGGGAAGGAATGATCTCAACATCCACCACTCCCTCTGTCTGTGCGGGGTTTCTTCTTCATCTGTTGTCTCCGGTGATGCTCTATTATTCCTGCAAATTCTTATCAACATCTGGCTCAGTGCTCCAAATTTGGGTGGCGCCATCATGCTAGAATTTAGGTGGCTTTGCATCCGAGATCTCTCTATTCACCTGCTAATTGTCTAAGTATTCTTTAATGCTTGTTGTTTAGATCTACATTTTCTCAAGTTTGTAATGAAGCTTTTCGAACCCTAATTCATCTTGTAAAGTGTTGTCATTAATTCTCCAAGGCTTCTCAAGGATGTCTAATTAACGTTCATAAATGTTCCAAACTTATTGTGCATGCTTCATAATTCCCATGCCCCGTTTTTCAGTGACCGGTTTTTCATTTCCTAACTGTTTCATTTTTCAGGTGCACTGTAATATGCTATTGTGTTACCTTTATGGTGCATGAGTACTTCCTTTGTGCAATAAATATATATATATATATATATATATATTTTTCTCATCGCCATGTATTTGTGCACTGTCATCTTTAATTATCTTTCTATCACTTATTCCTCCTAACTACTTATATTTGGATTTTTCTTCATTTTTCTACTTTTCTCTTCCTTTTTCTTTTTTTAATCTCCTACTATTTACAATATGTACAATTCTACTCATTGTTTTGCAACTATTGAGAGTCAGGGGGTCGACTGTTTGTATACAGTTTTAGTCGAATACCATTCACCCTTCCTTGAATTTCTTTCATTGTTAATTCTTGCAGATGTACAACACCTCCATATGTGACATAATTTATTTGGTATGGCCCTAGCCAATGCATTATGAGATTCCCTGGTTGCTGCAAATACTTACTGTCATAGACGAGAACTAGATATACCTCCTTACAATTCTTCTTCTTGATATGATTGTCATGCCATGCTTTATCCTTTTCTTTCTGAATCTCCTGATGAAAACTTTCTATGATTATGTCCTCCTCCAATTCCATCAGTTGAGCCAATCTTTTCTGCATTGTGCCTCTTTCTGTCATATCTGTAATTGTTGCAATGCGTAAGCTTGGTATCAAATAATCTAAGGGAACTATTTCTTCCTGTTCATACACCACTTTGAAGGGTGTTTGTCCTGTTAGCTTCTTGCAGGTAGTCTTATAATCCAAAAATACTGATGTTATCTTAAAATCCCAATCATCTATGTTCACATTACAAATATTGTTCAAGGAATTCTCCAAAATATTATTGAAGGCTTCCAGTGTTCCATTTGCTTGAGGGTTATAAGGAGTACTCTTCTGGTGATGTATATGAAATTCTTCTAGCATTGCCTCAATTGTATTTTTGATGAAGTGGGTTCCCTGATCACTCATCGGTATTCTTGGACATCCAAACCTTGTCACTACATTTTCAAATAAGAAGTGTGTTGTAGTATCTAAGCTACAATCCTTCACCGGTGTTGCCTTAGCCCATATGGTCAAGTATTTTGTCATTGTAATAATGTATCTGGCTCCTGATGTTTTTGCTAATGGATTAATTAGACCTACAAAATCTAATGCCCATTTATCAAATGCTTTCAAATTAACTTTATTTCTCAATGGAATCTTATCCCTCCTAGATGGCTTCCCAACTCTATGAAAAACATCATAATTCTAACAGTATTCCTTTGAATCCTTATGAACTATTGGACACCATAATCCTATGCACAATATCTTCTGCACAGTAGGATTCCTTGCACAGTGTCCTCCGGTAATTCCTTCATGTGCATCTGCCAAAATAATGGGTCTTTCATTCTACATCACACATATTCTTAAAATATTGTCTACTCCAAGATTGTATAAATCACCTGCAATTAGTTGATAGTTTACATCTCTGACTACCAGATTTTTCTTCTACGCAGTAGTAAATTATCTTGGTGCAAATCTCGTACTCAAAAACTCAATAATGTCAGCAAAATATTCATCTTCAACCTATAATAAAAAAAATTGTGCATCTGGAAATTTGTCTTCCAAGTTATTGGGATCATCTCCATTAGTTATCCTAGATAAGTGATATGGTCCTACATTCAATATTCCAGGTTTCTCCATAAATTCAAAGTAAAATTCCTTAAATAACAATAACCATTTGCATATCCTTCCCCCAAACATTGTTTTATTAACATAGTATCTCAGAGATGAATGATCTGTAAACATCTTGAAGTGTTGTCCCAACAAATAATGTATGTATTTTTGCAAAGCATACACCATAGCTAATCCTTCCCTCTATGTAGTATTGTAGTTCTTCTCTAAATCTGACGGCTTCCTACTTGCAAAAGAAATAGGGTGATGTATATCACCTTCTCCTGGTTGGGTTAATACTACTCCTATTGCAATTGCAGATACATCCACATGCAAATGAAATTTCTTTAACCAATCTGGAAAAACCAGAATTGGTGCAATAACCATCTTTTCCTTCAAAATATCCAAACTCTTCTAACATTAATCATTCCATTGGTACTTAGTATCCTTCTTCGATAGCTTCTCCATTGGTGCAGTAATTTGTGCATGTCACCTTATGAGCTTACTCTAATGTCTTGTATGGCCAAGTGTACTCTTCAACTGGCGCACTGACTTCAGTGGTGGTAAGTTAATTATGACAATAATTTTAGCAGCATCAACCAACAGAACATGTTTACACACCACATGTCCTAACAAAATCCCAAAAGGTGCATTGAAAATGCACTTCTTAATATTCAATGAGATCTGAAATTGTCTACATCTGTCCAACATATTAGTCTTAGTACTGCGACATGGTCCTTTAATAAACTAAACATTGTCCAATAATCCAAGTAAAGCTCCAAAAATTTATGAATGAAGTCCTTAAAAGATGCTACTACCACTCTTGAAAAAATTGTTGGTGCATTCTTCAATCCAAATGGCATAACTATATACTGGAATGATCCCCATTATTTTTCAAAAGTAGTCTTGTGTCTATCTTCTAGTGCAATTTTGATATGGTGATATCTTGAAAATCCATCTGTGAATGAATAAGATTCTTGACCTCCAACATTCTCCAAAACTTCATATGTAAATGGGGTGGGAAAATTATTATGTAGGCAAGCATCATTCATTTTCCTTAAGTCAACACAGATCCCAATTCCCCCTTGCTTATTTTCCTGTACCACCATAGGACTAATCCATTCTTATTCTTCCACAGGTTCTATGACACCAACTTCTAGAATCTTGTCAATTTTTACCTTCACTATCTCATTATATATTGGATTCAACCTGTAAGGTATCTGTCTGATAGGTATGGATTTTGGATTCAAATGGATCTTCATCTCTCCTAATTCTCCTACTAACCCCTTCATATCTGAAAATGTTGCTAGGAATAAGTCACTGTACTCGTGTAGTAATTTGGTAATTCTTTCTATTGTCTGATGATCCCAATAATCTCCAATACTTTCCATTTTTGGGTTTTCTACAATTCCAATGTTGAACTTAATGATATTTAATGGTGTAGCTTAATCTTCTGAATCTATCTTGGGACCCTCTACTTCTCTTTCTCCTTAAATTTATGGGATATTGATGTCGCACGAATTATCTTCTACCAGGTCTTGTTCTTCTGCGACATGATAGCAAGGTAATAACTGTCCAATAGTATATTTCTTATGATATGTTGGGACTATTTCAAACTCTAGTTATTCAAATATTCTGTCTCTTACTACCTTCAGCGCAGTATCTATCTTTGGAATTTCATGCTCAAAATAAAATGTAACCAAGAAATTTTGTTGTATTTCTTCCCAATTGGTAGCTTCTTAGTGGTGCTCCTGTTTTGTGTACCAATTCTTCGGAATACCTTCTAAAGTGTGAATGAAATGGTGTGGCCATTCTTCTGATGGTACTAATATCCATTGAACCATGCAATTATCTACATGTTCCTGAGGTTTTCCAAATCCCTCATACTTCTTGTATTTATGCTCCTGCTCTGTGTCGAACCTGATGAGCAATATCCTTTTGCACTGAAACCAATTGTTGATCTTTGGCTTGTGTGTACACCACCATCTTGTAGGTGTATCTTTTAAAGCAACATCTAATGTTGGTAATATCTAGTTTTCCATAAAATCTACCTCAAATTTCATTAAAAATTCTTCTAAATCATTCAAGCCATTAAAAGTTGGAGGTTCGCTTACCTCTGTACCAACCCATCTTAGTGCGCACATTATTCTGGCGCATCTCCTAGTAGATAGTTCATGTAGTCATTGTTTCCATTTTTCCAGTCACGTGCCAGAGTCTGAAGAAAAATAACTAATAATCCTCCAACTGAGCATGTCATCTACAGTTGGGTTGATATCATCTTCTTCATGCACAGTGGTTCGGTCTCTTACTACCTTCATAATTCTTGCACCACATTTTCTGCTGACCAGTTATTCGTTTCCTGACTTTTTTTATTTTTCTGGTGCAATGTAATATGCTATTATGTTACCTTTTTGGTGCATGGGTACTTCCTTCGTGCAATATCACTATTTCTCATCACCATGTCTTTGTGCATTGTCATCCTTGATTATTTGTCTATCACTTATTCCTCCTAACTACTTATTTTTGGATTTTTCTTCATTTTCTACTTTTCTCTTCCTTTTTCTTCTTTTAATCTCCTACTATTTAAAATATGTACAAGTCTACTCGATTTGTTGCAACTATTGAGAGTTAGGGGGTCGACTGTATGTATACAGTTTCAGTCAAATACCATTCACCCTTCCTTGAATTTCTTTTCCTGCTAAGTCTTGCAGTTGTACAACACCTCCATCTGTGACATAATTTATTTGATATGTCCCTAGCCAATGCATTCTGAGCTTCCCTGGCTACTGCAAATACTTACTGTCATAGAGGAGAACTATATATCCCTCCTCAAAATTCTTCTTCTTGATATGATTTTCATGTCGTGCTTTATCCTTTTCTTTCTAAATCTCCTGATGAAAAATTGCTATGATTCTGTCCTCCTCCAATTCCATCAGTTGAGACAATATTTCCTGCGCTATGCCTCTTTCTGTCATATCTATAATTGTTGCAATGCACAAGCTTGGTATCAAATAATATAAGGGAACTATTACTTCATGTCCATACACCAATCTGAAGGGTGTTTGTCATGTTAGCTTCTTGAAGGTAGTCTTATAAGCCCAAAGTTATGATGGTACCTTCAAATCCCAATCATCTATGTTCACATTACAAATATTGGTCAAGGCATTCTCCAAACTATTATTGAATGGTTCCATTGTTCCATTTTCTTGAGGGTGATAAGGAGTACTCTTCTAGTGATGTATATGAAATTCTTCTAGCATTGCCTCAATTGTATTTTTGATGAAGTTGGTTCCCTGATCGCTCATTAGTATTCTTGGACATCCAAACATTGTCACTACATTTTCAAATAAGAAGTGTGTTGCAATCTTTGTGCTGCAATCCTTCACTGGTGTTGCCTCAACCCATATGGTCAATTAGTTTGTTGGTGTAATAATGTATCTGGATCCTGATATTTTTGTTGATGGATTAATTGGACCTACAAAATCTACTACCCATTTATCAAATGCTTGCAAAGTAACTTGAGGTCTCAATGGCATCTTATCCCTCCTGGATGGCTTCCCAACTCTCTAGAAAACATCATAATTCTGATAGTATTCCTTTGAATCCTTGTGAACTTTAGGACACCATAATCCTACACACAATATCTTCTGCGTGGTAGGATTCCTTGCATAGTGTCCTCCTATAATTTCTTCATGCGCCTCTGCTAAAATAATGGGTCTTTCATTCTTCATCACACATATTCTTAAAATATTGTATGTTCCAAGGTTGTATAAATTACCTGCAATCAGTGGATAGTCTGCAGTTTTGACTACCAAATGTTTCTTCTACTTAGTAGTAAATTCTCTTGGTGAAAATATTTCACTAAAAAACTCAATAATGTCAACAAAATATTCATATGCAACCTATACTAAAAAGAATTTTGCATATGGAAATTTTTCTTCCAAGTTACTGGGCTCTTCTCCATTAGTTATCCTGGATAAGTGATCTAGTCCTGCATTCAATCTTCCATGTTTCACCACAACTTCAAAGAAAAATTCTTGAAATAACAATAGCCATCTGCATATCCTTCCCCCCAACACTGGTTTATTAACTAAGTATCTCATAGATGAATGATCTGAAAACATCTTGAAGTATTGTCCCAACAATTAATGTATGTATTTCTGCAAAGCATACACCACAGCTAATCCTTCCCTCTATGTAGTATTTTAGTTCTTCTCTGAATCTGACAACCTCCTATTTGCAAAAGCAATAGGGTGATGTATATCACCTTATCTTGGCTAGGTTAATACTGCTCCTAATGCAATTGCCGATGCATCCACATGCACATTAAATTCCTTTGACCAATCTGGAAAAACCAGAATTGGTGCAGTAACCATATTTTCCTTCAAAATATCCAAAATCTTCTGACATTAATCATTCCACTGGTACTTAGTATCCTTCTTCAGTACCTTCTCCATTAGCAAAGTAATTTGTGCATATCCCCTTATGAACTTCCTCTAATATCCTATATGGCCAAGTGTACTCTTCAACTGGCGCACTGACTTCGGTGGTTGTAAGTTAACTATGACAACAATTTTAGCAGGGTCAACCAATAGACCCTGTTTACACACCACATGTCCTAACAAAATCCCAAAAGGTGCGCTGAAAATGGACTTCTTAATATTCAATGAGTTCTGACATTGTCTACACCTATCCAACATTAGCCTTAGTATTGCGACGTGGTCCTTTAATAAACTAAACATTGTCCAATCATCCAAGTAAACCTCCAAAAATTTATGAATGAAGTCCTTGAAAGATCCTAATACCACTCTTGAAAAAATTGTTAGTGCATTGTTCAATCCAAATGGCATAACTATATACTAGAACAATCCCCATTCTTTTGCAAAAGTAGTCTTGTGTCTATCTTTTAGCGCAATTATGATATAGTGATATCCTAAAAGTCCATCTGTGAATGAATAAGCTTCTTGACCTCCAACATTCTCCAAAACTTCATATGTAAATGGGGTGGGAAAATTATCATGTAGGAAAGAATCATTCATTTTCCTTAAGTCAACACAGATCCCAATTCCCCCTTGCTTATTTTCCTGTACCACCATAGGACTAATCCATTCTTATTCTTCCACAGGTTCTATGACACCAACTTCTAGAATCTTGTCAATTTTTACCTTCACTATCTCATTATATATTGGATTCAACCTGTAAGGTATCTGTCTGATAGGTATGGATTTTGGATTCAAATGGATCTTCATCTCTCCTAATTCTCCTGCTAACCCCTTCATATCTGAAAATGTTGCTAGGAATAAGTCATTGTACTCGTGTAGTAATTTTGTAATTCTTTCTATTGTCTGATGATCCCAATAATCTCCAATACTTTCCATTTTTGGGTTTTCTACAATTCCAATGTTGACCTTCTTGATCTTTAATGGTTTAGCATAATCTTTTGAATCTATCTTGGGACCCTATACTTCTCTTTCTCCTTCAATTTATGGGATATTGATATCACATGAATTATCTTCTACTGGGTCTTCTTCTTCTGCGACATGATAGAAAGGTAATAATTGTCCAACAGACTATTTCTTACGATATGTTGGGACTATTTCAAACTCTAGTTCTTCAAATATTCGGTCTCTTACTACCTTCAGTGCAGTATCTATCTTTGGACTTTCATGCTCAAAATAAAATGTAACCAAGAAATTTTGTTGTATTTCTTCCCAATTGGTAGTTTCTTCGTGTTGCTCTTGTTATGTGTACTAGTTCTTCGAAATAAATTCTAAAGTGTGAATGAAATGGTGTGGCCATTATTCTAATGGTACTAATATCCATTGAACTATGCAATTATCTACATGTTCCTGAGGTTTTCCAAATCCCTTATACTTCTCCTTGTATCTATGCTCCTGCTCTGCATCAAACCTAATGCACAGTAACCTTTTTCACTGAAACCAATTGTTTATCTTTGGCTTGTGTGTACCCCAACGTCTTGTAGGTGTACCTTTTAAATCAATATCTAATGTTGGTAATATCTGATTTTCCATAAACTCTACCTCAAATTTCATTAAAAATTCTTCTAAATCATTCAATCCATTAAAAGTAGGAGGTTCTCTTACCTCTGTACGAACCCATCTCAGCGTGCGCGTCATTCTGGTGCATCTCCTAGTAGAAAGTTCATGTAGCCATTGTTTCCAGTTTTCTAGTCATGTGTTAGAGTTTGAAGCACAAGAACTAATACTCCTCCAACTAAGCATGTCATATGCAGTTGGGTTGATATAATGTTCTTCGTGTGTGGTAGGTTCTGTAAATTTGATTCACGTCTTCTGTAAGGATGTTATCTGTAGGTTCCACATACATTCCTCTTTCTAATGGATCCAAAGGTGAAATAACTCTGTATTCTCGAGATTCAAATATCATATTTCTTGTCTTCAAGTTAATAATTTCTTGGTTATCAAAATACCAATCCAATCCCAACAAAGATGGATAGGGTGTAGTATTATCTACTATATTTATGACTTCAAAGTCTTCCATTGTATGTATTCCATATAGATCTATTGGTATCCCCTTGAATCTTCTGAGTGACACCACTCTATGCTGATTTTCTAACTTCAATTGTATAGGTGAATACACTAATTGAGGTTCTCCCATAACTTCCCTAGTCTTCTTTGGAAGAACATTAACTTCGGACCCTAAGTCTAGTATGATATCTTTTAAGGCCTATGCATACAGAGCCTCATAAAACATAAATATAAATACAAAAACTCTATCTTATTTACTTCTTTATTTACCAGAATAATAATTGACAGTTTTAACAGTATAATGATGAACAACAACAATAGTATTATGATGAACAACAACATAATGAACATAATGAACAATGGTATAATAGTGAACATAATGATAATGAAATGTATTTACCTCAATCTGATGTTGAATTGAAGATCAACCCGATATGATGTTGAACTGAAGCTCAACCTGATGCTAATGAATCCTGCCCAAACTGATTAACCTCCCAACCAACTAGGAATAACCTATCTGGCTCCCTAGCCCCAGGATTCCTTACAGTTTCCTGGCCCCCGAGCCCAAAATTCCCAGCAACACGTGCCCCTGTGAGAGTCTTCAAGCAAGTTGTAAGCAAAACAGATGCAGCCCAAATTGTTTTCCTCCCTTCTCCTTCTCCCTCTCCAAATTTATCACCTTTTCATAAATTAAAAATATAACTCAACCAAAAAGAGATCCCCTTCCTGAGTCCTCTCCCCCCCCTTATCTTCCTTCTCCTCCCTTATCCAACGACCTTCCTCTCATTAATCACTCAACCACCTTATCCCTCCCATAAATTGGTTCAACTACCAATAACAATTATATTATAATAACTTCTTCATAAAATCTATTTTAATAATTCATTAAACTAATATTTATTAAACTAATATTTTATTATTCATGACAATTAAAGAATTAATTAGGGTTGTTACATACACCCACCCTTCAAGAAACTTCCTCCCGAAGTTAGACTAATTTACAATACAAGGGAAATGACACATGGTTCATACATTCATATCCAATAAACAACATTATCAGTAAGTAAGCAAAAGAAAACTTATACATACCAGTGTACATGTGCAAGAAATGCATGTGTAGCTAGCACATACAAGTCCCGTGCGTGTACTAATGACAATAATTATCACACCTATAGTAATTCATGTATGTGCCCAATCCAATCAACAAGACTATTAATTTTATAAAATATAATAAACTAATTAAAATGTTTGCAAAATCCCTTAATTAAAATCCAAGGAGTTGCGTCAACACATGCCCCCTTAGATTGACCTTTAAGGGTACCAAGGAGAAGACACGTGGTCTCCTACTCAAGGCATCTATGGCCACATTCTCCTTTTCCTTGATGTATGAAATTCCAAAATCGTACTCACTCATAAACTCACTTCATCGCCTCTACCTGGCATTGAGATCCCTTTGAGTGAAGAGATGTTTTAAACTTTCATGGTCCATTTTGAGCTCAAATTTGCACCCCACTAGATAGTGCCTCCAAAGTTTCAGAGCTAGAATTACATCTGCCAACTCTAAATCATGAAGAGTGTAAAGCTCCTCATGTTTCTTCAACTTCCTTGATGCATACACTATCACTCCTCCATCCTGCATTAACACGGCCCCCAACCCTAGCTTCGAGGCATCCGTGTAGACTATGAAGTCTTTTTCCATATCCGACACTCATAGAATTGGTGCACTATTTAGTAAGCTCTTAAGCTCGATGAATGCACTATCACATTCTTTTGTCCATTCATACCTGACCCCCTTGTGCTGTAGAGTGGTGATGGGTTTTGCTATTTTAGAGAACCCTTCCAAAAATCACCGATAATAACTTGCTAGCCACATGAAGCTTCTTACCTCATGAGCATTTTTTGGCACTGGCCATTCCATAATGTCCTTTACCTTTTCTAGGTCCACAGAGATTCCTTCACTGAAAATGATATGACCTAAATAGTGAATTTCTTTTTGGAAGAAGGAACACTTCAACAACTTTCCACACAATTTGTTCTCTCTAAGGTAGGACAACACCACTTGCAAGTGTTCCTCATGTTCTCTTTCATTCTTGGAATAGATGAGGATATCATCTAGAAAGACCTGTATAAAGTGGTCTAAGTACTTCTGGAATACACCATTCATGAGGCTCATGAATACTGCTGGGACAATGGTCAAACTGAAAGGTACTCCAATGAACTCGTAATGCCCAAACCGAGTTTGAAATGTAGTTTTAGGAATATCACCTTCCTTAATCCTTAACTGGTGATATCCTAATCGCAAATAAAATTTTGAGAATACCACTGCTCCTTTCATCTGGTCAAAGAGATCATCTATCTGTGGCATTGGGTACCTATTTTTCACTGTAGTGCGGTTCAAGTCCTTGTAATCTATACATAGTTGTAAGGAGCCATCCTTCTTCTTCACAAAAATTACGGGTGCACCCCAAAGCAAGACACTAGGCCTTATTATCCCTAAGTCGAGTAGCTCTTTCAACTACATCTACAAATCAGAAAGTTCTGGCACGGTCATCCTATACGGAGTCTTGGAAATTCTCTCTGCAGTAGGTTTTATCTCAATAGTAAAATCAAGCTCCCTCTCAGGAGGTAACCCTGACAACTCTTTCGAAAAAACATCCTTAAACTCTGACAATATCAGGTATTGATCCAAGGAGGGTCCTTTCCTTTAATTCACTTCTTCCACTACGTATAGTCGACACCCTTGCCTCATGCACCGTTTAACCTTCATATTCAAGATAAAGCGTAGAGACACCTTTCTCTATACATCGTGGATATCTACTGTCCTTCCTTCATCTTCAACACAAATCACCCTTTTCGCAAAACAATCTACCATAGCTCTATGGGCTTCTAACCAATCCATTCCAATGATTAGGTCATACGTCTCGAGAGAAGTGACGTATATGTTTAACCTGGTAGTACACACTCCCAAGTCTACTAGACAATTATCAATGCTAGGTCCTACTGCTTGTTTTTCCCCCGAATCCATCTCGACTTGTTTAAATTCATTGTGCTCGTAGGTTGTCAACCCACTCTTTTCTAATGCAGGTGGTGAAATGAAACTATCTGTAGCACCATAATCAAATAAAATTTTAACATTGACATGATTTAGCGTACCTAGCGACTCCACCACCATGGATTGATGTTCTTCCTAGCGATTATTAACTATTGCATAAATCTGGTAGCTACCACTTGCTCTTCCCATCGAGGCCTTTCCTTCTCTATGCACAAATCCTGTTGGATTATTGAGAAGGGGGGTGAATCAGTAATAACGTAATTATAATCCTTTTTCTTCAAATGTTATATCAATGTAGAATTATTATCCAATAATGAGCAGTAATAAATAAACAATC
>SNQJ01S0168213.1:0-20807 GCA_010110895.2 Picea sitchensis
GGATCTGTGGAGATTGGTCTGTGTCCGCACTCACGAATTTATCCTTGAACAGAGTCCATATTGGCATACCATGCCCTCATATCCTTATTGAGGCCATAAAGATATTTCTTCAATCGATGGACCAAAGAGGAATCCTACATGAATCCCTAGGGATGATCCATATAGATCTCCTCAGAGAGATCGTTGTGAAGAAATGCATTCTTCACATCCATCTGATGTAATTCCCATCCCTTGGTTTCCTCAATGGAAAGTGCCAAATGTATGGAATCCATGTTCGCTACTGGAGTGAAGGTCTCATCATAGTCAATGCCACGCACCTGTTGAAATCCTTTAGCAACAAGCCTAGCTTCGTATATTCTAATTTTTCCATCCGGTGTGCTCTTGGTCTTGTAGACCCTTCTACACTTAAGCATTTTCCTTCCAGAAGGAGGGGGAACCATATCCCAATTATGGTTCTCGAGGAGGGAGTTGTACTCCTCCTGCATGGCAGATTCCCAAAAGGGATTTCCATAAGCCTCTCCATAAGACTTTGGATCTGAATAGTAAACCAAGCAAATATTCCTGGGTGGAAATGGTTCAGTGGCAGTGAGTGCAAGAGGAGGCTCCCTAAAATTAGATCGCGTCCTCCTAGTATCAACTGGATTCCCAACAAGATTCCTTTCATTCTAAAGAGTAGTCTGAGCCCACTTGGGCCTCATCTCTGGCTCTACATCTGCATATGCATGCACTTACTTTTCATTTGAATGTACTGACTCTATATCTCAATCATCTGAATCCTATGAATCAGAACTCTCATCTAAAGAATATTTGGCGTGTGCATGCTCATCATCTCTGACAGGTGGAATAACAAAGGTGTATGCATGCAGTTGTTGAGGTACATGTGAGACACTTTCCTCAAATTAGACAGTATCCTCAATGATCAGAATGTCTGAGGAAATATCAATGAGTCTGTATCCCTTCACACCGTCAAGGTATCCAAAAACAATACACTATGTGCTTTGTGGATCAAGTTTTGTCCTCTTTTCAGAGGGAATCTCAGCCCATGCACGTGAACATAAAATAGGAAAGTGGGTCACTTCCGGTTTGAGGCCGCTCCAAGCCTCATAGGGGTTCTTATCCTTGACAGATCTATGGGGATATACGTTTTGGATGTAGGTTGCACAATTAAGTTCTTCGGCCCATAATCTCTATGGAAGTGACTTTGCATGTAGCATGCAATATGCCATCTCTTTTAGAGATCTGTTTTTCCGCTCAATAACTTTGTTTTGCTAAGTATAGGGAACTGTGTGCTGCAACTGAATTCCTACCTCATGAAAAATATTATGGATTTCATGGTTGACATACTCTCCCCCATTATCAGTTTAGAGGATTTTGATTTTCTTTCTTGACTGTGTCTCAACCAGGGTTTTCAAATATTTGAGGTGTTGAAAGACCTCTGATTTTTTCTTGAGAAAGAAAATCCATGCGAAGTGTGAGAAATCATCAACAAAAATGAGCACATACCTCGCTTTATTGATTGATGGATGTGGAAAAGGGCCCATGACGTCACTATGGATCAGATATAAAGGAAAGGAATCTCTCTGATTCTTTGCTTTGTCGAATTTCTCTTGAGGGTGTTTTCCAAGAACACAAGCCTCACAGATTCCTTTAGAGAAATGGATGTCTGGTAGACCATCAACCAATTCTTTCTTGCTAAGTTTTTTCATATATCTAAAATTTAAATGCCTGAACATTTCGTGCCATACCCTACTGCTTTCATCGACATCGGTAAGCAGTAAAGAAAAATCTGGTTCAATAAATTTAGAAAATGTATACAATCTATATTGATGATTTACCTCACTAGTAACAACCCTGGAATTGGTTTGCATGTCATAGATGTCCACTACATCAGGTGTGAATATGAATTTATTTCCAGTGCCATAATTTTTCATTTGATACATTGAGAGAAGATTGAAGGAAAGTTTGGGAATGTGTAGCACATTCTCGAAGCTTATGTTGGTGAGTTCAATCCTTCCTTTGTCAGTGACCTCGATTGGAGAGTTATCCCCCATCAGAATAGGAGGACATTTACATGCATCCAATGAACAATAGATTGTTTTTGTGGCAGCCATGTGATGTGATGCTCTTGAATCTATGATCCAAGCATCGAGAGAGGAGTTGATGAAAATCAAGGCATGGCTAGAATTTCCTTTTTTGGGATTCTGATCATCTGGCTTCTTCTTCTTGTCACCCTCGAGGACGTGATCTCCAAGGTTATTTTGATGAAGTATTTGAGTTATTAGATATAATTTTTTCTTCATACATGTGGATTCTGGATGGAATCCTTTATGGTAGTATGTGCATTTCTCCCTTTTTCTTCCCTTTCCACCTTTGGATCCAAAGGCATTGATGAAGGGTTTTGAGTACCCATCCTTCTTCATATTTGCATGTGCTTTCCTTTTGTCTTTGTCTTTATATTTTGGATATTGATGACTGATTCCATATTTCATATTAAGTCAAGGATTTTTCCCATGTTGGATATTGTCGAAGCTTTTTGTATCCAATGTGAGAAATACCACCTCGAGCATGTGTCCCCTCATCTCATCCTTCTTTCCAAATATCCCTTCCATGGTGGTCCAGGATTCATTGGGGGTTTTACATGAAGATATGTGAAAAAGGAGATCAGGAGAAATGAGACTAGAAATTGTTCTGAATGCTTCATCCATTCGATTTAGATACTTGGATTTTTCTATGGTTGATGTTGGTTATGTTTCTGTGTTCATGGTTAACCTGTAAAATCATTTTCTTTGAAGATGCATGATTATCCTCTCCTTCCATGAAAAGTAATTGTAAGGTGTAATAATGAATTCTTTTGGGAATTCCATATTTCCGTTGTCTTCAATATTTGGTAACTGCAAAAACAATTCGGTGTGTCTTTTTATTAGCAGTCCTTCGGCTCTAATACCATGTAAATTTTTTGAACATGCACAGAATATATCTATCTAGAAAATAACACACACATTTTGTTGGCATAGGGGCAGACCCAGGGTTCAACGCTACAACAACGCACCAACAAAGCCCTAACTACCGGCCCTTTCGGAAACACCTGCGAAGCAGATGAAGTCTCACCCGAGGTAGAGGAAGGGGTGGTTGTGAGACTTAGGTGTATTCAACCTTATTTGGGACACATATCTATGATTATAATACTTAATAAGCACTTAGCACCATCATTTCCTCAATATGCAATCAATATCCACTTCATTGATAAAACAGAGCTTCGCAGCATTCACACTAATCTAATGTATTTAAGCACTTAGCATAGGTAAATATATCAGATCGAGCAGATCAAGCACTAAGCATAGCCATATATATCAGATCTAATATTCTCACAAAGCATAAGTATATCTATCTAAATACATCAAAGAACTTAGCAAATAACATGTGAACACATCAAGACAAAGCACAAAGCAGCATAACACAGTGTTTACGTGGTTCACTCCCACCCTGGGGCTACATCCACCAACTCTTCTTATTTATTGTCTTCAGTCAATCGATTACAAGTACAGAGCCTCAAAACTCTTACTCTGCACAAGATAGAAGATATGCACAACTCGCTAGATCCTTCTTCCTTGCGTTACAACACAAAGCCTTCCACAATCTACTACAAGGACCTGCACTTATCTCTGCAAGTCTCTTACATTCATGCACAAATCACTTATAGAATCTACCTTCACATAGAATACATTCACATCACATAGATGCACCACACTTCTATATATCCTAAGCATCTATTTATATATTACAAAATAGGCCTAAACATGGGTAAACCCATGGGCCGACATCCCAATCCTATTGCATAATCCCAAAAACCCAAAATGGACCCAAAAAGGGGCTGATATCTCATGATCTCTGCTTCTTCTTCCTCTCCTCCTTCGACAGGCTGTCAAAGTCCCAAAATAGGTCAACATGACAAAGAATCTCCTAAAACTTGGTCAAGGGCCAACAAGTCCCCAACACTCACCTGTGACTCGTCTTGAGTCACTCTGGTATGATCAGTTATGCTTCGAATGCCTTGAGTTTGGCTTGAGCTAAATCGACTTGCTTCTTTTTTATGGCCTCTTGCTTGGAGAACTCCTAGATCACTGCGTCATTCACTGGCCCTTCTAGGCACTGTTTTGTTGTAGTGACAACCTATTCTAGCTCTTCTCCTCGGATTTCAACCTCTGTGAACAATTGGCATGCCTTATCTTGCACAGGTTGGAGTCATTGAGTTACTTCCATAACTTTGCTCTGGATCATAGGGATCTGTTGTTGGGTAGTGAATTTCTCTTGAGATCTCTTCATTTTATCTACAGCTGATCGGGCCTTCAGATGCGCCTGTAGTGTGTGTGTGTGATGCTTCGCTTCCTAGAGATGTGACTCCAGTGCCTTCAATTCTGGATTCTCAACAATCTTCTCATATGTTTGGGTGTTGCAGTTACTCAACTACTTTCATTCCAGGGCAAGAGATTTTAGTCTATCAACTCCGCTACGAGCAGTTTCTTCCCTTAGGTATTTTCCGTCTTGCCGGGTCTCGGGCACTACACATAGATCGAAATATGATATGCGTTGTTGTAGTTGTTGAATCACTTATTCAAGTTGTGCCACTTTTTGTGGGACTCTCTCTTCGGCCTTTACTTCTATAACTGTCACAGAGTGAAGTTCTCTGTTGACCCTTTCCTTTACTTCGAGTTGCTCCACAAGTAACTATTCCTTTTCTTTCTAAAGCTGGACTTTTTCTTCATCACACTTTTCTTGGAGATCAAGCTTTTCTCATTCTGTAGTACTGCGTTTCTCTAAAAGGTCTCCCTATACTTGTGCTAAATCTTGGGTGGTTGGCCCTGTTTCCTCCTGTGCTCATCGAAGGCGAGCTTCGACTGTGTCAACAATTCGGTGGAGTTGAGCTGACTCATCTCCTAGTTCTGGTGTTTCCATTGGCAGAGGTGCAATGGAAACTACGCGGCTGGAATGTAGTGCCTTCTGCACCCCTTGAAGCTCAACCTTAACACAATTGTATATATCCTCCTTCTTAGCCTCTTGATTCTCTCCTATCTCCAGCAAATCATCGTTCAGTGTTTCTATGATGAAATCGAAGTCATCTGAGGTGAGGGTAGTCTGCATTTTGGTCATAGAGGCTTTCAATTTCTTCCGGGAAGAAGGCTTCAGGGGGGGAACCTTCCTTTTCTTCGAGGGATCCTCCTCGTCTCTAGGCGGTGTAACATCACCTTTATTCTGTTCAACTTTTGCACCATCTATCTCTCTGCCATCACCTCCTTGCTCAGGTGAGATGGAAGCAGTCTTCGTTGAGGTACTACTTACATCTCAGGGTTCTTCATTTTTCTTTGTCTTTCTGGGTCTAGGTGTATCATGCGCTACTTTTGGACTGTCAATGTCAGACATCTCCGCAGGGTCTGTTGGGATGAGGAGGTTCACCGACCAGTCTTTAGTAATCTCTTCTAATTCCTCCTCTATCATATTGTAGTAAGATTGAAGTTGTTTCTTATGCTTGTCATTACGCACTATAATATAAATGAAATGGAGGTCCGCGCTAAATTTCATTAAAGGCCGAAACCTGTGGAGATTATTCAGCATGATGCGAGGCTTGGACTAGATGGTTGTCTTCAGTTGGTTTTAATATGTGTGGAATATGGCATTTGACTGCCAATTCTTGTTCATGTCACTGGAATACCACAGTGTACTGAAATTCGCGGCCAAAGGTTCAAAGGGCTCCATGTCCGGGAAGGTTGCACCTTCCGGCATCTCCCATGTGATGAAAGGGATCAGAATTACAAGCCAGCTGAAGTGGAACTCATATCCTTGATCTTGCACTTCCCTATAGTCCAGTTCCAACTGGTTCACAAGTTACTTCACCCAATTCAATTGTAGGCCCTCCATGCACTTTCCTCTGAGATCGACTACAAAACCAGTCACCTGGGTGGGTCGGTTCTTGCGGACTAACTTTCCTGCGATTAGATGATAGGCAAGGCACACTGTGCCACTCTATATAGAAGCTACCTTGTAGCCTTGCATTCCCTTCTCGACATCTTCGTAAGTGTCCTTGATCCTTTGTGTGAGAGCACGGTCCATGGCTTTTCGAGGATAGAAATCTTGTGGGTCGGGTCCTTGCATACTCATCCATGTGATCCGATTGATCAATGTCGGATCCACTGTGATATGGCAGTTTAACCACAAGTATCGGTCATGGTAACAGGACAACAACAACTTGACGCATGCATTCACTTCTTGGTGCCTTTCGAAGTGAGGAATATTCATGACATTGAGTAGTGTGGACTGCATGAGGTTCATAGTAAATGGCTGGGGAACTATCTTCTAATTATTTCCCTTTGTTCTGGTCAGGTACTTATGTGGGGAGAGCATGTTGTAGACCTTCCTATCGCCGAGGTTGAAGTCGCTAAACTTCAACACTACAATCTTTTCTTGGTCTTCACAAATTGCGCGTATCCCTTTCGGGAGGTACGCAGTGACTAAAGCGTACTCAAATTCTTTGGGTGAACTATCTCGATTGATTGCACCGCTCAGAGGTGGTAGATAGGAAGGTAAAATGCTAAGAATCAACTTAGCATTCGTGAGATCATCTATGTTCTTGGTTCTCTTTTCATCAGCTGGTCAGGATGGTCTAACTCAAGCAGTTGATGGAGACGCTTTCATTGTTCTTGTGGATGAAGCCTGGATACCTTCAGACATCGACATGACTCTCTCATTCATCAAGTCGATCAAAACTTCTTTAAGACCTTTCTCTACGGTGCTCAATTCTTTCGACATATGCACTCAGGGTGAACAATCACATGTTGAGGGAACAACTTAGACATAGTATTGAGATAGAGAGAAAGAGTCTGATGATCACTGTATAAACTCAGCTTAGTCTACAGGCTCGAATTCTCAATTGGAAAAAGTGTTCTTGGTGCGTGGCATGGTGGGATAAATAGGTAACTTGACAATGGTTCACTTGCAATGAGTATTAGCCTCCATTAACTCTTGTTTGGTCTGTTATGGCATGGTCCAATGGTATGATGACGAACCATAATTGCCTTTCTGGCCATTCAGAGTGTCGATCAAATGGTTATAATGTCCCCAATGGCTATATTGCTTCATCATGGAAAAGTGCCATGTGTCGTTGTTCTGATATCCCGGCAAAGCTCCCATTTTGCAATTTTTCCACCTATGAAGTTCCCTCTAGAACCTTCTTCAACTTTTCGATCTTAGATCTCTTCTTACTTAACTTTCTATATTTTTTTCCGATGAGCTTCATCTCGGTATTTCTTTTTCCATTTTGATTCTTATCTTTTTTGGTCATAGTCACTTCGTGTTGTTGATATTCTTCCCTAGGATTCCTGGATAATACTTCGTCTTTGTCTGGGGTAGGTACTTCGGTGCTTCGACATCTGGGTTCCTAGTGTTAAATAGCTTCGATATACTCTCCTTTTCTTCAATCAAGTGTGTGATCCTTCTGGTCATGAAATCTTTTAGCTCTTATTTCTTCTGTTCCAAAACTTTTTCTTCTTCTTTTCGTCTACCTTGATATCTATCAATCCAAGGTTTACCTAGTAACATGGTAAATGGGGCGTTGTCTTCAATAAATTTAATAATCTCAAAATCTTCTTCTGTTAAAGTTCAATTAGCGTTCATAGGTATGCGAGCAAGCTTCCCACATAGGTTTATCATCTTTCCTCTGAATAGTCATATTCCTCCTAATGAAGGGATCATAGAAGGCTTCCCTATGGCTTCCCAAGTTCTTTCTGTCATGATATTCACCTGTGTTTCCTCATCCAAAACACAGTCAATGTTGAAGTCTCCTATTCTTACTTCAATCCATTCTTTTTCCTTGAAGATCTTTGATAGTCTGACATGTCGATGGTCATTCAGGGTTTCTTTTATTTGTAGCAATACTTTCTATGATTCTTTCTGGGGTTCTTCCATTTTTGGATCTTCCTTAGGGTTCCCTCTATTTAGATTCATTTCTTCCAACTTAGCAATCATTCTAGGGAAATCCAACACTTCATGGTCCATATCATTACAACAAATACAACTAGGTCTTTTCCCAGGGCATTCCTTAGCAACATGCCCTGGTCTTCTGCAACTATAACAGAGGGTTAATCCTCTCTTTATTTAAAATGATCCCCAACCTTTCCGGTACTGTGCACTAGGATCATGGTAGCTAACCTGCAAAAATTTCTTTCGAGGATCCTGCATCCATTTGTTAGTCCAAACATTATTTATGTGCATAGGTATAACATATATTTCACTATTCTTATCAGATCTACTCACATCAAGCCTTCTTTCATCTATTAATACCCTAGTTTTCAAGCTAGGATAGAACCTATCAAACATACCTAGATCCATAATTTAGAAACAAAATTTTTCACTTATCTTACTTCTACAGAGCACAAAGCTTCCAGATATAAAACTTTTAACTATTCTTACCTTTTATAAGAGCATAGAGCTTGCAGATATTACATCTTTTAATCAGAAATTCTTGCTTTTGCCTTTCTTAGAGAACAAAGCTTTCAGATTTTTCTTCTTTCCTTCAAATCTGACCTCCTTTCTTCAGATCAGAATTGTTTCTTTAGCACAGGGATTTATAAATCGAGTAGGATACTGCGCACTAGGGCACAGATCTATGCATAGAGATTTCACAATCTCAGATCGAATCTTTGCAAAAATATTCTTCTTTCTCATTTCCCAAAAATCACAGTTTCAGTCCCAACAACGGAACCATTTGTTGGCACAGGGGCAGACCCAGGGTTCAACGCTACAACAATGCACCAACAAAGCCCTAACTTCTGGCCCTTTCGGCAACACCTGCGAAGCATATGAAGTCTCACCCGAGGTAAAGGCAGGGGTGGTTGCAAGAATCGGGTGTCTGCAACCTTAGCTAGGACACAGATATATGATTATAATACTTAATAAGCACTTAACACTGTCAGTTCCTCAAGATGCAATCAATATCCACATCGTTGATAAAACAAAGCTTTGCAACATTCACACTAATATAATGTATTTAATCACTTAGCATAGGTAAATATATCAGATCAAGCAGATCAAGCACTAAGCATAGCCATATAGATCAGATCTAGCATTCTCACAAAGCATAAGTAGATCCATGTAAATACATAAAATCACTTAGCAAATAACAGGTGAACACATCAAGACAAGTAACAAAGCAGCATAACACAATGTTTATGTGGTTCACCCCCACCCTAGGGCTACGTCCACCAACTCTTCTTCTTTATTGTCTTCAGTCAATCAATTACAAGCACATAGCTTCAAATCCCTTACTCCGCACAGGACAGAAGATCTGCGTAGCTCACTAGATCCTTCTTCCTTGTGTTACAGCACAAAGCCTTCCACAATCTGCTACAAGGACCTGCACTTAGCTCTGCAAGTCTCTTACAGTCATGCACAAAGAACTTATAGACTCTACTTGCACTTAGCATACATTCACATCACATAGATGCACCACACTTCTATCTAGACTAAGCATCTATTTATATATTACAAAATAGGCCTAAACATGGGTAAACCCATGGTCCAACATCCTAATCCCATTACATAATCCTAAAAACCCAAAAAGGACCCAAAAAGGGGTCGAGATCCTGTGATCTTTGTTTCGTCTTCTGCACCCAAAAAGGCATCAAGATCCCATGATCTCCACTTCATCTTCCTCTCCTCCTTTGATAGGCTATCGAAGTCCCAAAATAGGTCAACATGACCGAGAATCTCCCAAAACTTGGTCAAGGACCAACACATTTGCAGAGAGAAATTGAGAAAGAAGAATAAACAGAGAAAGAATGGAAGAATTTTCATTAACGAAATGAATAATGAATCATTTACACATGATATACTTTGTATAACTCAAGAAATGTGCACTGGAGGAGAATCCAAGGATCCATAGTGGTGGTATAGAGTGATCTGGACACACACCAGCAGTTACGGGAGTAAACTGCCACCTATTCTAGTCTCTCGGGCAGTTACAGAAGTGAACTACCACCTAGCTGAGTTAACTAGTCTATCAGTCTTCAGTTAATTGACTGAAACAGAGTGAAGTGAGGAGGAGATCATGGAATCATGGGTAATGCACTAGTATGGTGATGATCCCAAGGACAATGTGAATTATCCGGTGATGATCCCAATGTTTCATGGTGACAATACCAATGTAGCATCTATACTCCACTCAACTGATCAAACTGAAGTGAAAACTGAAGAGAATATTCTCCCTAGAGGAATATTCTTTCTAAAATATATGAGACTAAATAATGACTAATAAACAAGGAAAAAACTTAGGAAAAATAAATCCTAGGTGTGTGTAAAGTAACTCCAACAATGTCAACATTCTTAAATGGAAATGTACAGAATAAGTGTACATTGAATAGCCTGAAGGATTCTTACTGTCAGAGGATGAATATTATGTTTGTAGACTAAATAAAGCACTTTATGGATTAAATCAAGCTCATAGATCATGGTATTGAAGACTTGACAAGTACGTGCAACAAAAAGGTTTCAAAATAGGAACATTAGATAGCAATATTTACATCAAAATAGATAATGCGGAGATGTTAATCATTGTAGTTTATGTGGGTGATATCATTTTTGTAAGTAATGCTGATAAAATGAGCCAAACGTTTCCAGAAGAAATGAAAAAAGAATTTCATATGTCTATGCTTGGAGAATTGCCATTGTTTTTAGGACTACACATTACTCAAACTAACAAAGGAATATTCATTTCTCAAAATAAATATATCAAATAGATATTGAAAAATCTTGAAATGGAATACTGTAAACCTATCAACACACCCATGGTCACTAGTTGTAATCTAAGTAAAGAATATGAATCAAAGGAAGTAAATCAAACTATGTACAGGTCAATGATTGGAAGCCTACTTTATGTAATACCTTCAAGGCTAGATATTATGCAAGAAGTAGGGTTAATTGGAATATTTCAAGAAAAACCAAAAGAAGTGCATGTGTAGACAATAAAACGGATTTTTAGGTATTTGAAAGAAACATTGGACTTTGGTTTGTGGTATCCCACAAGTGAATACTTCACTCTGACAGCTTACACAGATGTAGATTGGGCAAGTAGCATGGATTACAAAAAGAGAACCAGTGGTGGGGCATTCTTTCTAGGAAATATCTTGGAGTCCTAGCTTGGCAAGAAGAAATCATCAATTTCTCTACCTACATCAAAAGCACAATACATTGTAGCAACAACTTGTTGTACACAAGTGCTCTAGATGAAACAAAAACTGAAAGATATTTAGGTAGAGTATAATAAGCCAATATCAATAATGTGTGACAAAAATAGTGCAATAAATATCTCCAAGAATCCTTTCATGCATTCGAAGACAAATCAAATTCCAATCAAGTGTCATTTCTTAAGAGAGAAAGTCACAGAACATAATGTCAAGATAGAATATATTGGCACGAAGGAACAAGTTGTTGATATCTTTACAAAGCCTCTTCCTAGAGAATAATTTTAGTATCTTAGACAGAAGTTGGGGGTGGTCCCCATGCCATCCAATCACTAAAGCTTCAAGAAGGAGCATAAGCTCAGGGGGAGTTGTAGAAAGAATAAAGGGAACTAGTCACAGAGAAGAAAATGAAGAGTAATGTAAAAGGGGGAGAAATACTTTTTCCATTGATGTAAAATGGGGAGAGTACAGAGAAAGGGGGAGATTTGTACAAAGAGAGACTCACAGAAATTATAAGAGTACAAAAATAACTGAGTGTTTCCATCAATGACAAAGGGGGAGTTTGTTGGAAATTTTGTTTTCATTGATGCTAAAGGAAATCATTGATATCACAGACAGGGGGAGACTAATTATGGTCAATGATAAGGAGAGTCTATGTTAGTATGAATCGATAATCTTCTTCATATTTAATTTTCAATGATGTCATTATGTTTATGAGTGACTCCCCATAAAAATGAAGGAAGGTTCAAAATCCAAAAAATTGACCCTACAAATGATAGGTCCAAGGATCGAACCAAAACTAGTAAAAAATAATCATAGACAAACAAAGTAAATTGAGTGTGTCCCTGTGTGGCTTTATGACAATGAAAGAAATAAAGGAATGCGATCTAACAGAGAAGACTAAAATCCAACAGTTATTTCCTTTCCATGGTCTACGAAAATGATTATCCATGTTCGATGTCCCATATGTACAAGAGGTATGAGAAGATAAGAATATGAGACACAACAAAATATTTCCACATAATGATGTATCCCAAATTTGTTGGGAAAACTAATTCCAAAGGTTTCATAATGAAAAAATAGTATTACATTGTTTGAATGAAAGTGGAAGAGCTACAAAACCATGCGTGCAAAGTTAAATTTTGTCATGAAGAATGGTGGACCCAAAGACAGTTAAATAATAATCGTTGATCATCGAAGATCAATGAAAAATATCAAAGAACTAGGTTCCAATACCTAGTGGGCCAGCTTAGCCACATCAGCACCACATGTCCAATCTAATGAATGCCACATCAGAGGAATTCCACGTCATTGATTGCATGTGCAGTTCCACATGTCAGGACACGTATTGATGCCACTTCATCCAATGTAAATGAATATGACATACATAATGAAGCCACCTCATATGAAACATCAACACATGAGATCTCAAAAAATGACTAAGTACCAACACATCGCGGAGATAGTAAGCACGACAGAGAATCGAGAGTATGTGAAGAAATGGCAACAAACCCATGGGCCCGCAGACCCGCGACGAGAGTTCAAAAATTGACTATGTGTAAAAGACCCATAGTAGGAGTTTGGAAAATTTAATAAGTGTCAAGAATCGGTTGGACGGATGAGGTCACAAGAATCAAGCAAATTCCACAGACCCACAGACCCACAATAAGATTTCAAAGAAATGGATAAGTACCAAGAATCATTCAGATGAAGATGAATAATGAAAGAATACCTTCAAACCTATGATGAGATATTGAAAATGACTAAGTACCAAGAATTAATTGGATAGATGTTTCAAATAAATGAAAAGTATTAGGAATTGATCGGATGGCCCAGGAGGTCGCCACTTGTCATGATTGAACAACCTAGAGAGTGAAAGATTGGAAAACTCATTATCTCTCATAGACCTATAGTGAAATACTTAGAAAAGTTTCTAAGTGTGGGTGAAAATCAAGTGTGGTGGAATGGGAAGGTTCATTCTGGAGGCCACAGAGTTATGAAAATATATGCCTTATACCTGCAAACAAATGCTTGGAAATGTGTCCAAGTATAGGTCCAAAAAAGGTGTGGAAGAAATTGAGGGTGTAATTTGGAGGTTGCAAAAGTTTGAAATGAAGAATAGATATTCTCTAAAACCACGTGAATCCATCAAGACAGATCAAAAGCTGAGATCAATCTGAGATTTGATCAAATGGTGGTTATAAACTAAATACCCAGTGGTCCTAATATGCTAAAGAATAATAGATTGGTGATTGAGAGCTAATCAAGAAATGATCGGACGATCTCTATGTTGCATGAGCTAACAGTCAATTGTTACACAATATTTTTTCGCAACCGACGAAGTTCACTTATCCTTTATCATCTAGAGCATAAAATCCTTGAAGAACCTTTCTTTGGAAGAAGGAAAACAAGTAAAAGGGTCATTAAATCCTTATTTCAAGATATTTTCGCATGTTACATCATTACAGCATGTTACACCCTTAATTGTCACATGTTGCACCATTTTAGGGTGCGCCAGTGTCTTAGTTTTCTCCACTACAAGGTGTGACACTGTCTAAAAGAGGAGAAAAATATGAAATTCATGAAGTTTCTAGAAGAGAAGCTTCAGATATGAGGTATCCTCGAATTGGTTTGGATCTCACATGTACTCCTAATTTGGGGAGATCCTAAATTCTCATCCTAACCTCCTTTTCAATCTATAAAAGGGACCTTATCTCATAAGGAAATGCTAATAGTTAATGGAGAATAATGGTTGATATCCTTTTTGCTTCTAGTTGGTGATTAGAAGATTGTTAGCATTCTTTGGCTTTCATAGATTCAATCTTATCTAAAGGAGTCGGTTGATGGTGACGGATTGCATGGATGCATTGTGGGTATTGGAGCACTGAACTTGTTGGAAAGAGATTCACAACATCACAGATTTGGTTGTAATATCTTTTCATTATTCTTAATACAGTAATATAGTTTCTTTCCCACAAAGGTTGTTTATGTTTGACTATATTTGTTGTAGTTCTCCTTGATAATTTGCATAGGTTTCATCAAAATATATTATTGTTTCTTTCACTCTTTTTGGATTGTGTCTTCTTACAGGTTATCATTCACAAGTCTTGGGACAAAGATGGAAATTACAACTAGCAAGGAAAAAAGTTGATTAAAAGGTGTGAGATCTTTCTAGCTAGTATTTTTTATTTCATAAACCTAGGGAAAGTTATATGTTCTATCATGTTTTGTTCTAGTCTTTGTTTCTGAATATAGGGAGATCAGTCTATTTCCGCATAGCCTGATTTTTCCAAAAAAAAAATTGGTGACTCTACTAGAGAACAATCCTCCAGATTAGTTCTTTTGGTCTTGCTTCCTTGCCTTGTTTTGATTTTATGAGTCATCACCTGACACTGTTTCATTAGTAGGCCTTAGAATTCACTGGAATTTTTTCATAATTTTTTTTTCCAAGTTTTATTGTCTATCTCACCCTATCTTTTATATACAAAGTGACATTGTCACACTATGTTAGTCAGTATCCTGTTACACTCTTTGTTGTCTCACTGTGTTCCACACCAACCTACAACACTACTTGAAAAAACAAATTTTATTTGATTTTTTCCTTCCTAGATCTCAAATCTGTCTTTTTTTGTGAGTTTTAGATTTACTTGGCAATCTTCTCAATAGTTTTAAATCTTGTTTTTTACCATTGTTTTAATTATTGTGATTTTCCATTATTTTTTACTGTTTTTTTGGCAACATTTGCTTGTTTTTGAAAGAGGTATAATATCTTATCCTTTTCTTCAAGTGTCTTTGAGTTGATCTCTTCATTGCTTTTCACAAATTATTTATCTTTGAAATATTTAGTTAAAAGAGAGTTTTTCTTTTTGATTAAGTACTTCATTTTGCAAAAACAACAAGTATACATATTCTTTTTGAGTTATTATTGCATTACATTAGTGGGGAGGCATCTTTAGTTGCTTTGAGTATTGAATGTCTTGGTTTTTATGAAATTTTGGGGAATTTTGCATTTGGGAATGAAAAACACTCTTCTCCTTTCCATAGTTAGCATTCATTGAAATTGATTTTTTTTCATTTCATTTTCATCTTGCATGGTTTTAAGAGTCAAGTTACAATACCATTCATTTCACGACCATACCCTTGAACAAACAATAGCCTAATAATCAAGCGTTAATAAAATCCATCTAGAAATTTCTCTTTCTATGGATTTGCACACCTACATTAGCTTAAGTATAGAGATTTACAATAGGCGGTGAGGAAAATTTTCCAAAGCTATTAAAAAACCATAGGATCTTGTGATAGGGAGAGAAATCCATTTTCCACATCTTTTTACTGGGCAACCCTTCTCACACAAGGGTTAAGAACGGGTTCACATCGGGACCAGTGGAGTAACTAACCCCACTTCGTTGGTTTTGGTGGAGTGGTCTACATGTATTACAAACAAAATCATTAGAAAATTGGGGATCACTTGAGAGGGACACACCTCGGCCATAGGTACCTCTTAAGGGGATTTCAGGACTTGACCCTGCCCTTGCATGTATACCCAAATGTCAATTGTTTCCCCAGGATCGGTTGTATTAAGTGGTAATATTAGTGGCCATAATATTTAGGTCTTATACACAAGGTGACGGTGAAGAGGAATTCTTCATTGTACCCGGGGCATATGTTGGTCAGAATCACTCGGGCTGCTTGGAGGGTAACCCACGGTTTTACCATGAGAGAACTTGCACTAGGGTGTAAGTCCGTTAAGGAGGTATCCATTGTCATTGTTCCACCTGCTCTATCCCAACTCCTTCTCATATTCTTTTCGTGATGTTGGATTTCATCACCAGCTAGTGTGTCATTGTGAGAAGATCTTTTTTTTTGTATGGTTGCTTCCTGTATTTTTTATTGAGTGTTATCTGTTCTCATTAGTAGACCATATGAATAATTAGTAATTGGTAATAAATTTTACAGTGGCACAACATCTTCTATGTTCTCATAGAATGTAGGGTTTACCCCCTTAACTACCAGAAGATTCACATCATGAACATTCAGACCTTGGGACCCCACAAATTGAACCTATACCACATGAACATATAGAAAAATTTGAAACAATAGAAGAATATGAAGTAGTACTAACTAAAACTTTGGAGCTTGAGGAACCTAAGATTGAAAGAACAAAAATTGTTGATGTCGAACTTGTTGATCCTGAACTTGTTGAACCTAAGATTCTTGAAACTAAAATACTTGAGACTTTTCCACTAAGTTTGGTTTCAACAACCTCACTTTCTATTATTCAAAAATATTTCCCTTTATCAAGTTCCATATCTATTTCATCACATGTAACTCCTCAGAATTATATTGTTTCAAACACTTTGGAATTAACTCCTATATAGGTTATCTCTCACGAGTCAGTCTTGTTAGAGGTCGGTATCATTACTATAGAAGATATCCCGAAAGATAGTCGTATGTATTTTAATACACCTATAATTGATTTAGAAGGACCTCTTCTTATTCAAATACCTACACCTATTGTATCTTTGTGGCGTGATAATGCTTGGTACCAATATTTGATTTTTGATAGTTGAACTCCATAATTTATGTACACCATCGTCGTTTTTCACTAGGTCAACCATGGATCAATAGAAATCCACCAAATCTATCTATGGAAGTGTTTCAATGCAAACCTTTCCTCTTACTTTCAGTAATCCCTCCTTGTTTGGAGGTGTAGCTAGTAGTTATGTCAACTCTAGTACCTCTAGTGTAACTCATAACTTTGATGGACCTTTTGTACCACATGGGTATCAATACCTCAGTGGAAAGTTTTATAGAGCCTCAACCAATGCCTTACCTTTTCATTACCATCCTTGGACAACTGGTATGCCTTATTCATCTAGTTCTTCTATCCCAAGTATGATACAAACCTCACAAGCTTATGTTGTTCCAATTTCTCCTCAACAACCTAGTTTGATGAGTGGGACAAGTGTTCAAACTAAACTATCTATAGGACCATCTATGTCTTTAATTTCTAGTCAATCATCTGCAAGACCATATGTGCCTTTGAATATCGGTTAACCTTCTGTAATATCAGTGCCTACTGGAGGCAAACCTCTTGGAGGACAATCTTTTCCTATGGGAAATCTCAGTTTCTTGGGAGGAAACCTAAGTTTCCTAGGGGGAAACCACATTATTATGGGGGGAAACCTCATTTTACTGTGGGACCATCCTCCATAGGCCAAAATCCACCTTTTGGAAAAATTCCTCCTTTTGTAATTTACACACCTTTTGGACAAAGTCCTCTTTTTGGAACTTACACTCCTATCGGTTAACAACCTCCTATTGGAACTCCCATCATAGGACCATCTCAAGAAGGATTTACAAAACCCGATGGTAGTCAAATATTTGGTGGTGTTCCATTCCTCGGAATGGTCGATACCCCTTCAAATCCACCTCAAGTCGGTGGAGTTGTTGGGGGAAAGATACCTCAAGGCCATCCTTTTCAGGAATATACTCCACTAACTTATGTTGTTGGTACTCAAACACCTATGGGACAACCTTCTGGACATAATCCTCCTGGATCTATTCCTTACATTTCTTACCAATATCCCTTATATCAACAATATGTGCTTAATTGAGAGTTACCATTCTTAGCGACCTTACATTTACCCGACTTATCACGACTCAATAATGATCCAATTTTTCATTCCCCCTCTTGGTCACCTATCCCTGCCAAGTTACCAAGCGATATTCCAAAATTCAATGGAAAAACTAGATAATACCCCTCAAAACATGTTATGAATTATCATTTATGGTGTTCTTCTAATTCCCTGAATGATGATTCTATCTGTTTACATATTTTCCAGTACACTCTTATGAGAAGTGTTACTAAGTGGTACATATAATTACAATGTAGAATGTTTCAAGACTTTAATACATCAGCCATAGCATTTTTAACTCACTTACAACTGCCAATTCATTATGAAACTAGAACCGGACTCTTAACCTCATTACGGCAGTCGACGTCGACTCATATTTCTGACCATATCCATGAATGGATATGACAACGTCGATTGATTAAAGCTATTATACCAGACCAATTGTTGGGAGATTGGCTTACTAAGTCATTATTACCTCCCATTTCTCTTGATGTCTGCATGGGAGGCATTGTAACCGAGGAGCAAGCTATCACTCGTGCCTAGTATTTGGACCTTGTCTATTCAAAATCTGGCACATTATATGAAAAGATTTTACAAGCTCCTCATCCATAGACTAATCCAAATACTCCACCCTCTATAGAATCTCACACCATTGGAAGTGTGATTGGTTCTATTACCCAAGAATCTTGTGTAAACCTTCTGGTCAATCTAACACTAAGGCTACTCCCACTACTACTACTCAAAACAGTACCCCTTCTGCTACTACTCATGGTAATAATTAAGAGGTTAATGTGGTCCAGTCCACCACAACTAGTAAATCTCATCAACCTGGAAGTAAGAAAAATGGAAAAGGAAAAGCTAAGGAAAATTCCCCGCAACAAGAGAAAACTAAAACTTATCCTGCTGAGGATACACAAAAGAGGAAGCCTAAATATACTTGCCTCATTTACGAGGAGGAACATTATAAAAAGGATTGTCTACGTCGTGCTGACATTACTCATTTCATTAAAGGGGCTGCAACCACTCCTGCCATCTTGACCAATCCCTTTCCACCCCAG
The DNA here is from genome assembly GCA_010110895.2 of Picea sitchensis. Taxonomy (NCBI): domain Eukaryota; kingdom Viridiplantae; phylum Streptophyta; class Pinopsida; order Pinales; family Pinaceae; genus Picea; species Picea sitchensis. Next base: position 18,925 of record SNQJ01S0168213.1, read on the forward strand.
CAGACTCAAATGGTTTCCCAAGATCAACCTTCTACCTCAACAAGATCTTACATACTTATGTGTTAAGGAAAGACTAAGGAATTTTTCGTAACAACACAAACCAAAGACTATTATTCTCCTGATGGAAGTGATTTTGATCAACCTTCTACCACTAATTCTACCTCCACATCAACTTCACCTACTATTGGTCCTCTTCGGATTGAGAAACCCAGTTTAGAAACAATGATATAACCACCTCACAAAGGTGTTGTTCGTAGTTCATCTTTTAATATGCATGCACAATCTACTCAAAACTACAATATTGTAGAATATTTAGCTCAAGCACCCTCTTCGATGTCGGCCCTCAAAGTCCTTCAAACTTGTCATGTGCAATGAAGGGCATTGTTGCCAGCTATTGGTGGAATTGACTCAAGTGATTCAAATATGACAACCTTTGATTTGGAAACTCAACTTCCAAGACTTCCCCACCAACTTGATTTCCAAATGCAAGTTATCATGCGATCGAAAACTATTTTGTGTATTGTTATTGATGAAGGATTTTCAACCTGCATAATGTCTCTAAACTACTGGAAAGTTGTTGGTTCTCCTTCCATCAATAAATCATCCAATACGTTGAAATATTTTGATGGTAGAGGTTTTAAACCCTATGGAGTATTAAATGCATTTTCGGTTGAATTAGAAGGAAAGACAGTCAATATTGATGTAGAAGTCATTGATGAACCCCTTGACTACAATATTATACTAGGTCATAGTTGGATTTATGCCATGTTTATCGTAGTTTATACCTTATTTTGTGTATTATGTTTCCCTCATCAAGGAAAAATATTCACTAGTACATATGACCGAATTTGCGACAGTTTTTCGTTGATATTGCCACACTTATCCGTCACAATTTCCACGAAAGTCGATTTTTTTTTTCGTCGGAATAACTTTGTCGCTCTATCGACGATCCAAGTGTGCATAGAAACATCGATGAAATTATCTCTCCATGTGTCACCACCTTCAATTTTGGTTAACCCTTTGCATCGTTGCAATTACGACGAAATCGCATCACAAGTACAATGAACAACTGTGGCAATTACGACGAAATTTCGTCGCAATTGTGACAAAAATTTATGACAAGTCAAAAACTTACGACGCGGATGTTGTATGTGCGACGAAAAACTGTGGCAACTTGCGATGAATACCCATGGAAATAGCGACGACATTGATTCATCAAGACCAAATTTACGACGAAGATGTTGTATGTGCGACGAAAACCTGTGGAAAATTGCGACGAAAGTTCGTCGCTATTGCCACGGTGGTCAAAATGCAATTTTTTTCCGACGAACTATCGTCGATATTGCGACGATGGCATTAAGTTTTTAAAAAAAATTACACGAGATATGGTATTACCATATTACATTGTAATATGGCATACCATATTACAATGTAATATGGCATTACCATATTACATTGTAATATGGAAATGCCATATTACAATGTAATATGGGAATGCCATATTACAATGTAATATGGGAATGCCATATTACATTTCCATATTACAATGTAATATGGGAATGCCATATTACAATGTAATATGGTAATGACATATTACATTGTAATATGGTAATGCCATATTAACCCACAATTAATTGCAAGCCAACATGAAGAAATATGAGCTTGGAAAACAATTATTGTTTTGTATGGATTTTGTAGTTATAGGATGTGAATTTTGTATTGACCTAAGAAATATAAAATTCATTGTAAATTGGTTGATCCAAGATAATTTAATTGAACCAAGGTAATCCATGGGGTTAGCAAATTATTTAGGAATGAAATGTCTCTTCAATGCACATTAGAAAAGGCAAGTATAACCTTTCAATTCATTGCAATTGAAAACC
>SNQJ01S0168213.1:20817-32853 GCA_010110895.2 Picea sitchensis
CACATATTATAATATATTATCAAGGAAAAAACAAGCTAAATGAAATTTGGACATTTGAAAAAAAAATTACAAGTTAAATGAGTACATCAATAAAAAATAACATACTAACCTTGCAAGTTCAAAATCTGAGCTATGTAGATCGATAATTGGATTTGTTCAGTCGGTGGGTGATGAAAAAAATAAACATCTCAAACAAAAGCCAAGAACAGTGTCGCAACTATAGAAATTGTGTCACAAAGTCTCTTAAAGTCATGTATATATAGATAAAATAGTCAACTAGTTGTTAATACCGACCAATGAGATAGGCAAAAAATTTGTCTCTATTGCCACGAAAGTTCGTTGCTATAGCGATGAAAATCCTGACTAGATTTAAATAAGATTTTCATCGATATTGTGACGAACTTTCATGGAAATAGAGATGAAAATGCCGCCATGTTTAAAAAAAAAATATGAAACTAGTTGAAGCGTGGAAAATTTCCATGGAATAATCCGCCCATATGTAGTAGTGAGTCACGGTAGAACAACTCACCTACTTTAATTATTATTCATGCATTGGTAATATTTCTCTGATTGAGAATTCTCCTTCTACTTATGATGATGTTGTAGTGGGTGTTTTAAAATATTCATCCTTAATGGGAAATTTTCCACTCCCACTGCCCGGGATTTCTCCGCTCCCACCTGCTAGCAGGAAAACCCCCCCTATTGCTACACCATGGTTTACAATGTAGGTAGCTCAATAACCATTTAAAAGTCTCATACTTCTCTAACTATCCCAAACATACTCCAGACTTATGCGAGAAAAGTAAAATGAGAAGGATCATGTAACTATACCTTTACTCCACATCCGATGACGATCCTCTCGTGCTTGATAACTTCTCTAACTGCAAGCCTCCTCCCAAGGTTGGCCAGCATTCAAAGAAATACAAACAGAAAGCTACACACATACATTTCATACATAAATAAGGGTTATATGTTAGAATAAAAACATAAATCAAATGAAAACATTCGACACATCATGTTTTGGGATAGGAAAAGTACTTCTTTTATTGATAATATAATGATCACTTACAACCAAAGTCGGCTACTACTCCATGAACCTAGTCTGAGATCCTCTTCACCAAGCTCCATGTGCACCTATGATAAGCTTCTCCTCTCAACCTTCTTCTTGGGAAGTATAATGGGTTTATGATGGAGGAAGGAATGCAAATTGGTGAATTCTGAGGCAATTCTCACAAAAGGGCTACAAATGCTTGGGGCAAGGAGGGGATGTGAAACAGACAGAGTTTCACTATTCTTATGTCTAGATGTGGAATGAGACCCAAACACGTCCTTTTATATGACAAAAGGATGGTTTTTCGATTGGGTGATAGGCTATAGGCGGTGGATTAGTTGGGAAACTACCCAATAGCCCATAATCTCAACGAATTCCTTGCAACTTTTTAATTTTTTCAACATTTAAAAGCATACGCGGGTTGTAGTGGTGCAACATGCATATGTACGTGGGATGTAGTGGTGCAGCATGTGTACGTATGCAGGTTTTAGTGGTGCAAAAAGCGTATGTATGCTGGCAGTATTGGTGCAGGGCGCGTACATCTTCAAAAAATGGGTTTTTAAGAAGAGTGACAAAGTGATGGCTTGGTAAAAAATGCAAGTAGGAGGGCCAAATTCTAGGTATGCATATGTAGATAAATTTAGGGTTATAATAGATGCCCCCTAATGTGTGAGGTCAGAAGAGCATCTGATGGCCGAAATACATTATAAAATCTTCACCAATGTATGAAACGAGCGATCCCACTACCAGAGTTCAGGAGGTACCATCTGCAAAAATAACAATTGTCTCTCTGAGGTAGGCATACCCATTCTCAGGATGAAATAGATCACGGATTCCAATCAAATACACTGCAGATCCATGTCATATAACTATATAAATTGTATCCACGAGCAATACATAGTGGATCTACATCTCAAAATCAAATATATACAACTATAGTATCCATTTTCAAGAAGCCAATGACACCTGATGGATGGAGATGAGTTCTTCATAGCTCGAGCAACAACTTCAGGATCTTCAAAACTCAGGTAGGAGTACAATGTGAGTGTATGACTTCGCTACCCAGAGGTCTTTGATGGCTCGTTGAGAAAGGACAAGAGGATCTCGATGATAAAGCATATAACTTCATTGATTTCAAGCAAGGACTTGATCAGAATTTTGGGATGGTCAGGCATGAAGGCAAGAGATAAAATTTAGAAAGGTCGACTCAGTTTGGGTGAAACTTCCCTTGGACAAGAGCATGAAAGATGATTAGACTCAGGCAGCATGGCATTGACATAAGTTCACGATGTAGGAGGCAACACAAACTCTCCATTTGTTTGGAAGAGTAACCAAATGGAGGAGGACACAAATCCATGTAGCGAGAATAGCTTCCTAAGGTCATATTAGATCCCAAATCTTGAAGAAAAAATGGAAGGATTTGATTTGTCCAAGGGCGACTCATTGTGCTTCCAAAAAAAGAATATATATTTCTCGTCCCCCCTTTTGGGGTTTTTTTTCTTTTTCAATATTTTAAAGAGCTTGAAAAAGAATAAAAGAATGCTATGTTACAAAGGAGTAACGAGTGTCGCAGGCATACTAGTTCCAAGCGCAAGGAACACACTAATGTTCAAATCAAGGAGACATGTGCAGGAAAAGGACACTCAAGGAAAATTCCTCCATGGTTCAAGGTGTCAGGTCACAGAGGCAAAGTGCTACAAGGCTTGCATATAAGGCATGCTTCAAAGGTTCAGTTGAGAGAAACATGGAGTCGGCATTAGGCCAAAGACGCAAAGATGAAAATGTGATTATAAAGACACGATGAAACCCCCTTCAATGTATTTTTCATGAGCCCAAAGAAGATAAGCTCAGTAGTGTTTTCACGTTTAGAGAGTCTGAAAAAAAGTAAAAGAAGACTCCACTGAGGTACCTTTTTCGGAAATAATCTAGTCGGTTTGAAAAAGGGATAAACTAGAACCAAAAAGATGTCTATTCAAAACCATTTTAACGAGTGTGACACAAACAAGATCACTCAGAAATATTTTCAATTTTAAGGAGTGTGAAAAGAGATTAATTATGGACTCACAACCTTTTTCTAGATTTAGTCTCCTTAGCTCGAAAAAGTATAAAATTTATCGAGGAAAACTCTCCCAGCAAGGTGAATCTCCTGAGGTGTAAATTTTTCCTCCATAATCTATAGGCCGGAAAAAGGGGTAAACTCATGCCAATAGATGTTCTTCTGGACCAACTTTAACGAGTGTGAAGGAACCAGGTCACTCGGCGATATTTTCAATTTTAGGGAGTTTGAAAAGAGCTTAACTATGGACTCTGTGGGGGTTCATTTTTCGTAAGTAATCTCCAAGGCTCGAAAAAGGTAACAAACCAAAACCAAGGAGAATGTTTCTTTTTCATAAATTTAGTCCCTCAAGCCCGAAGAAGGGTTAAACTTGTACCTGATAATACTCTTCTAGCGAACCGAAGCTCCTAGAGTATACCTTTGTTTGTAAAATTGACCATCCAGACCGAAAAAATGGGTAAACTACCGCCGGACAGACATGCCTTCAAGTTCTAGTTTGGCGAGCGTGAAGGAAAACAAGATCACTTGGAAATATTTTCATGTTTAGAGAGTTTAAAAGGGGCTTAAAGAAGACTCCAAGAGGTTTCTTTTCTCAGTTAATACAAAAAAGATTGAAAAGCATAAATGAAGTCTCGTTGGATGTTTCTTTCGGATGTCAAAGCGATCTTGAAAGACAACAAAGTATGCTCATTTTTGGGATTCCCAAGGGTGATACCAAGAGTGATGATGCATCAGACGTATGAGGCTCAATATCGTATTCATGAAAGGACTAACAAGGACTCTCGAGCCTAAAGTCATTAGAGACAACATGGATGCCAAAATGCAACAAGGATCTATCTAGGGCATCCATGTAAAGGTAGGCTCTACCACCTAATCAAGACACTTCTAAAACAAAAAATATGGTTTTGTGTCACACTTCGGTGGGATCAATCCTATGGAAAAGAGGGAAAGACAACGAGATGCAGAAAGTGGAGGTGGAATCCTAACTTATATGTAAAAAGTTGGAAAAAATGACTTTTACCAAAGGACCTTTTATAAGTGACCCATCTCCCCAAAAAACATTACCAAACCAAAAGTAAAGTGCATCGTAACATCCAATAAGAAACTCAAGAACCACATTAAATGATTTTCAAGCTCAAAAAAATGATAGAAGGGTTCAAAAAAGTGGCAAAAAGGGCCAAAACATTCTATAAATAGAATTCGGCAGCCCATTTTCACCATTGCAATTTGAAAATTAACTAAACGGTAAAAAGACCCATTTCCTAAAAGAGTCGATTCTGAGAGATTCAGAGGATGAAATGAACTTCTTATCAGACCAAGTAAGTATAAAATCATCCCTCTTGCATTTCAATACTTCAATTTTGAATTGTTTTTAGTTTTTGGGTGGGCGCGCTCTCTTAAAAAAGGGTGGCCCTACGTGTACATGGGTTGTCCAAGGAGATCCCACATACATCTGCGGGAAAGAAAAGGTCTGCACACGAATGTACGCGACTATGTCCAAAACATCCCGCATACACCCTCAAAAGAAAGGAAAAATAAAATATGCTAGAGCTAACTCCCCCTTGATCTTGTCATGTAATAGGATGTATGTCCACTGGAGGGAAAGGGAACACAAGGAGATTGATATCTTGGTCGATGAGGACCCTATTTCCATTGCCACATTAAAACAATGTGGGATATGGAAGTTCTACCAGTGTCCACTTATGAGGGCACAAACCAAGCTTCTAAATTCCCTAGTGGACTACTGGCACCCTGACGCAGAGGCGTTCATGATTGAGGGGAATTCGTTGACTCCAACAATGAAGGATATTTACTTCCTGACTGGCCTCTCAAGGAGAGGGGAACCATTCAACCTACAAACATTTCCTCCTGGCCCCTTCAACATCATCAATTACATCGGGATGCAGTGTGAGGAAGGCACTGAGAAAGTAGGTTCTCAAGTGCCCATCAACAAGATCACAAACCTGTCACTGAAGGTGATCCTACTGCTCATTGGGTGGATCATTAGATCTATGGCCATCTACCATGCATCCCAGGTGCACATGTATTGTGTTATGCAGTGCCTTGATGCACATATTTTTTGTTGGAGTACGACCATGCTTACTTACTTGAAGAGGCATCTTACATATTATCGTGAGCGTAGCAACAAGAACTCTAAGTTCGGTAATGTTCTGTGCTCATTCTTTTTTGAGAGGGTACCCATCATGAGTCCTAGAGAGACAGTGTGGGGGCATGTGGCCTCCTTCCCAACGGTGTGTATATGGGCAGCATTGCTACCATGACAAGGGGGAGGAAGGACCATAGAGGTCTTCGATGACACATTCTTTGACTGGTGGGAATGACATATTCTGGCGATAGAGGACTACCCCTATGATGGAATCAACTTCTCTAGAGATCCATATATGCCCATACCTCTTGGAGAGGAGCAAGGAGAGATAGGTACGTGTGTTTTTAAAGTTATTTAATTTTTTAGTTTCTTTTATATATATCATTTTTATGTGTATCAAAGTATCTGACAACTATGTATCTCTTATGTACAGATGTGGGACATGTGCACCTGGCAGACTTCTCGAGTACTAGGTGATGTCCTCAACCAAAGGTAGTACTAGAAACAGTCGATGGACCAGCAGTTGTAGGGGGACCTCCAACCAGAGAGGCTGAGAGAGTTTTAAGACAGGTGGAGCGGAACCTCACCGCGCTCACTCGTGTAGTTCCCATGGCCGAGATCAAGGATCTCCCACCATCCATACAACCTCATGTAGTTGGGGTACCATGGACTTGGGTCCAACTATTATGGCATTTTGAAAATAGTGTCATTCACTACGACATGGCCAATAGGCCCTGAGCTTAGATAGGGTGGACTCATTATGTGCCGAGGGCACTCTTTTTGTATATATTTTTAGGGCATAAGCCCCGTGATTTATACTGGAGTATTATTTTTGAGAAGTTCACACCCACCTATGTACTCTGAAACGTTTATATATATATATATATATATATATATATATATATATATTTACATATTTTATGTATTATGGATCACATTTCTTTACAAATGTATGTACATGTGTATGTGTGTGCTTCTTTTTATGTGTGTACAACATGCCAATATAATACATGATTATCTAGAGTATTTTTTATTTGATTTAATCTTCTAGGAACATGGATATACGTAATGTAATCAAAGAAACGTTCTAAGAGGCGTACCCTAAGGAAACGTCGGTGTAAAGTATGATCATAAATGCGATAAACCCCATTTAACTGGGACACAACCAGCTGAGCATCTAAGTAGACCTTGAGGTGAGAGATACCATGTGTCAAAGCATCATGAAGAAACTTTATCACTACGTTGTACTCGACAACATTGTTTGTGGTGTCACTTAGACAGATACCTCTGGAAGATAGAAACTGGACTTGAGGCGTGAAAATCACCCAAGCTGTGGAAGAAAGCCTCCGAGTGTGTTGGCTAGCGCCATCTGCGAACTTAAAGAACACCTCTAATTCACTTGACATCTGCCACAATGAAAAAGATGACATAAATAAAGACACATCCATAAAACAAAAAGACAAAAACTAACAGTATAAGAGCTATACATATGTACAAGAAGTCACCCAGGTGACCAACCTATGAGTAATACTTCTTGAGGTAGAGCCCATTTCTAGGCTCCGCCAAATCATTTCCCTCAAATTCAATGAGACAATAAGCACCCTTCTTTAAGACCTCTTTCACAATGAAAGGTATGAACCACATGGGTTTGAACTTGCTCACCCCCAGGGGATCCTTATCTTGGTCGTAGACTAGGATAAGGTCTCCTTCGGAGAAAATCCGAGGATGAACAAACTGATCATATTGACACTTGACTTGTTTCTTGTGAGCCTCGTTGGCCAAGGTTTCATCTCAACGTTTCTCATCGAGTTGATCGAGATATAATAGGTGTTCCTAAAGCGGTGAAGTGTCTAGCAATAACTCTAATACCAACTTTAAAGATAGGATCTGACACTCTATAGGAAAGATTGCTTTCAACCCGTAAACAAGTGAAAAGGAGAGAAACCGATGGTAGTCTTTATAGACATTCGGTAGGCCCATAATGTTGAGTACAACATCAAATGCCAATTTGACTTGGGAGAATTGATCATTTGTTATAGAATAGTAATGAGGGACTTATTCACAGCTTCCACCTGACCATTCACTTGGGCGTAGTAGGGTGATGAATTCTCCTACCTCAACCCAAGATTTGATGTTAACTCAGACACCATTTTGTTCTGGAAGTGACTTCCATGGTCAGTGACAATCTCCTTCGGGATGCTGAACCTTGTTACTATTTGGTTAAAAATGAAAGGAGTTGTTGTTTCTCCATTTCTAGAGATATCTATTGGAATTGTTTCAACGATACTTTCCATATTATCCTCGGGGTAAACTATGTGCGTAGCCAGAGGACTAATAGGACAAGAACTATCTCCAGTCATAGTCAAAACAAATTCACCTGCCTCTATTCTTCTTAAATCTTGGAGGAAATAAGATCTGTGATGGAGATCATCCGAGGGTCTGTCCGGACCAGTCAATTCCTCAATAATTGCCTCATCTGAGGGAATGACCAAGTTGAAAGAATCAGTATTGGCAAAGGAACCTTGAGCCCAAATAGACTCGAGAACTGGATCTAACTCCTGTGCGGGAGTCATATCAGGATCGATCGAAGCTTGTTGAACAATATTGTATGCAACTTCTATCGCGGACAAGGGCATCGCCATACAAGGATTCATTGTCCCTTCCATCAAGACCGACGGGGAAGGAAGAGTCCATGGATCGTGAAAGTAAGTTGTACGAAACAACAACACCTGAAATATTTCATTCGTAGGTTGGTCGGCGGCAGCCAATATAAACTTGACATCACCAGAAGGAGGTGGGTAATTGAGAGTACCCATCAACAGTTGCCACAAACCAACCCCCATGTTGATGATGTTGGGTTGAGGTTTATCAATCATTGGGACCGTGGATCCCCGCAATGAAGGGTCATGCCTGGAGAAGGACAATTGATCAATGGTTATGATTCGACCCTCATGTGGAAACAACAAGACCCGAACAACTATGGAAACCACTGCATGCATTGCATAGGTCCAACTCCTTCCTAATAGAAGGTTGTAGTCGAGAGGGGCATCGACTACCTCAACTTTGACGCACTTGATTTTTACTCCTAACTGCATGGGGAAAGAAGGAATGATTCCTTGTGGTCTGAATGAATGACTGTCGAAAGAAATAAGAAGAGTAGGTGACAGAGACAAAAAGGGTTGGCCAATGGTCTTCCAACATGCCAATGACATCACAAAAGTCGAGGCACCCTCATCAACCATTGTATGGAAAATATTTTGTGTAAAATATTTTGTGGGGTGAGCCACTACTATCTGAAACACGACATGGTAAGGGAGATGAGGTTTCAAGTCAGTTGTATCAAGCATGATCTTTCCCGGATTACAAGTATCGAAAAATCCCAAAGTGGATAACAAAGCCTTTTTCTACAAAGGGCAGCGCTAGAGGAATTCCAAAGCAGACAACACTCAAAGTGTTTGTGACAAATCCTCCACCACAGAGTAATTATGGGCATCTTTCTTGAACGCCCTTTTCGGGATGCGTGTCATTGTTTTTCCCATCATCTTCTCAATCTGGAGAGGAATGGGTGGGTTTGTGGCTTCTTTACCTTTCTCGGCAGATTCTGACATTCTATAATCATGTTCTCTAGTCACTATATAAGTTTCACCTTTCATCATATAAATTTTCGAGGTCGAGGAATCACTAGAAGACGTGGGGGGTCCCTAACTTCCCCCATCCGCACTTGAAGAGGATTGAGTCATATGTTTCCCATGTGGAAATGGGTTCGTTAACACAACAGGTTTATGTTGTGCCAATAACTTATGGGCCTCTGAAAGTCGAGGGAACAAGTGATTCGGATGGTCCTCCATGCAAAGCTTACATGGACACTTCGACTTTCTCTTCTCTGTGTTTCCCCCGCCAGCATTGTTGTTGGGTTTCTTATCCCCCTTACCCTTCTTGTTTCACTATTTTTTCTTCCCTTCAGGCTGTTGGTTAGCCTTCGATTTTGTTGACTGCACACTATGTACGTCTGACGTTTGGGTAGGGGGAACATTCGAACCAGAGGTATGCTTGGTCGTTGTTTGGTGTATAGACAATTGTTGAAATTGATTTGACAGTTGATCATTGGCATTTTCTTGTGTTGAACCAACTATACCATCAACATATGGTCTATACTTTTGTCTGGATTTTTCAAGGATGGACCATGGCGCATATGGAAAAATTTCATAGAGTAAGACAAACTGAGAGTATATCAGTTCGAGTTGTTGTGCTCTCATTATCACCTCCTCCTCTAAAAAAAATATTGAATTTGCAATGCCCTTGGATAACTGAGCTACCAAAGACTTCAGGAACCACTCCAGCAGGAAAGATGGTGGGACATGTACCTTAATCAAACTCTTATGACGCCTTCATTCTCGGATGTGATCTGAGATATGATCGGCCTTAGTCTGCTCAAAGTTGGCCAACAATTCGGTGTTGGCATTGTATCTCATGGGTAGTTGGAAATGGTTCAGAAAAACCATCGCCAAATCGCTAAAGTAAGAGTATCTTGAGTTGTCAATATCAATGTACCATTTCATGGCACCCTCGATAAGAGTGCACTCAAACAGGTGCAACTGTATGAAGTCATCTTGCAGGAAGTTTGATGAGCACCATAGGTGGAAATTTGTCACATGATCACCCGGGTCTTCGCCAGGATTACCTTCGAACTTCGAAATATCCTAGGGAAACTTAGTCGGCATGGGGGGCCAATGCAGATCATGAAAAAATGGGTCATTAAGGAACCTTAACAAGTTTGGCAGATTTAACATTGCCAGAAATGGTAGTCTGGGCTAGGTACTCTGTACAAGAAAAAGGGATCCTGGATTTTGACTAGCACCAGGTTTCCAGGAAAATTTGGGTTGTTGGCCAGGGTTATGGTAGACACCATGGCCTTAACCAGCGTACAAAAAATGTGTTTGTTGGGATATCATGAGTTGATTCTCGTAATTGGACGTCAAGGGTTGGGCAGGGATTGCTCCCTGCATTGTGTTCCAAATATTCTGGAAAGGGTTTCCACCTGTCGATCCAACGAGCATAGGTACTGAGCCTTGCCCGGGGTTCCATTGACCATGGAATGGGTTTTCCCTGGTTGGCATCCCTAACGAGGGAGTTGATCCCTGCCAAGGATTCCAAATTCCTTGTGAGGAGAAACTCATGTACTTTCCACCTGTGTAGGAATAGTACCCTGCATAGGATTCTATTGTCCAAAACCAGGGTTTCCCCCGACCGAGACATAAAATGATGAAAAAGGGTTATTACCAAATGTGTCTAACAAAGAGAATGACATAGAACCCACTGGTGTGGTGTAAGAAGAAGGTCTTAGACTTCCTTCTCCAAACAATATGTAGTTCGTATTCATCCTAAGGGGTGGCTGGAAAGCACCACCGAGCGAGGGGGACAGAGGAGGTATATGACCCCCACCATAAGGGATAGCATTATAGGAGGTTGAGGGGCCCCCAATGGAACCTTGCAAGGGAGTGTTTGAGCTCCCTTCCCCCAGACCCATGGTCTGTAGGGTGGAGTAGGTAAGGACGGAGTTCGTATCAAAGTCGGGAATCCCATATGAAAATGGAGGGCCCGTTGCACTCTGTGTGAATGGAGCAGTGGTCACTGCGGATGATGGAATCAGACCACTACTTGAATTAGAGGTATTCGAGACCATTGTGGTCCGGACCGACGAAGGTGGTTTAGCAAGCAAAATACCCCCTATGGTGGCAGTCGTCAAGGGAGTGTGAGGAATCTCAGACAAAGTAACAACATTTGCTTCAATAGCTTCTTGCAAGACTATCTGACGCTCTTGAGGTGTTACCCTTGGAGGGACAACTTCTACAAAGATTGGCACCGACAAGTCAGTGATCGAAGGGTTAACCAGCCCAAGAGTTTCCTCTCTAAGGTAAGAAATAGTGAGTTCCTCTAGATTCGAGTAATATCCTCTCGGGGATGGCTTGGGCACAGTCTCTTGCAACCTGGTCACCTCAAATGACCATTTTTTGTCAAGTATTCACTGTAATGGTGGTGGTGGTGACTGCAATGTAACCAGCGGCAGGCCCTGAAGCCTTCATGACCAACAGAGCTCTTGATCTTCCACTTTGTGAAAAGATCAATGACACAGTAAGGCTTTAACTAATGTTGAAAACCAAGAACACACTATAAAATTTCCTACAAGATAAACCAAACAAACCACTATCTAGTTGGAAGAACAGTTATGAAAGCCAACACTAGAGAAACTTACCGGTGCAAGTGAAACTAGAACACGGAAGCATACTCTAGGTATAATTTGCATAGTGTGGCCTGAAATCTTCCCTAGGTACAGTGTTATACCCCCGAAGTCACCTGTGTAAGTACCTAGAATAAGGGAAACTAATTTTTCATCTTGCAAACAGTCACCAGTGTTACACATTATTTTCGTCATCCCTATGACTTTTAATGATGTAAACCTATCTGTTGCCTTCAGAGGGGTCAATGGCCTAAGTTCCTGAAGAGAGAAGAGAGAAGAACTTTTCCTAAGAAAAGAAGTTGCATTTTCCTGTGTAAAAACCTTATAAAAAGGGAAGTTCGCAGGCTGCCTATGTATTAGGGTGCGAGAATGCTTGATTCTCGTCGGCTGCATCATAGCTAGGGTGTGAATAGTTCACAGGTTGCACTATAAGTAGGGTGCGAGAATGCTTACACATGGGAAAAACGAGCGTTTTCTCGAATCTTCTAGAAGGAAAAACTTCCATGGTGAGGTGGCATCTGAATGGTTTGGATCTTACTCGCTTTCATGATTTAGTGGGATCATCCTAACCTCCTCACCTTATC
>SNQJ01S0168215.1:1401-20807 GCA_010110895.2 Picea sitchensis
CTCTGGCTAGCACACTTGCAGAATTAAATGGAATCTACAGAGGACAGGATGTTCTGATTCCTTCCTGTCTGAGCAGGAACCTTTAACCCAATTCTTTGGCTAGCACACTTGCATAATTAAATGAAATCTACAGAGGACAGGATGTTCTGATCCCTTCCTGTCTGATCAGGAACCTTTAACCCTGTTTCTGGCTAGCCTCATAAAATCATCACACAAGATTGCTAATGAAAAGAATTACGAATTTCATTCAATAATCTAAGACAAAGTCAATAGTGTTTCAGCAAAGCGGAATCCATTAAAAACAGTGTTTCAACAAACGACAGTTAAATCAAAGCATAAATAGAAACGATACTAACACACTTCTAAACTAATGGGTGAATCTTGTGAAGAAGGTGGGCCATCCCTTCTCACAAGATTCCCCTGAAACGAGAAAGCTAGAGAAGGATACTCAAAGCAGTCTTATATTCATCTGTCGAAATATCACATAACAATTTAAAAAAAATAGAATACGTCCCGCTTCTCTGGAGTTGCTTCAATACATAAAACTTTGATCCCTCGAATGATGATTTCCTCTTATTTAAAGAGTAAATCCCTTCGATACAATAATTACAATGCATATCTGAGTCCTATCCTTAGTCGGATCTACTTTCTAAACTAGCACAGGATGTCCTAGTCTCACGCAACATAATGCTATTACAGGAGCTGAATGAGGTATTGCTGTTACGACTGGTGTAACAGCTTCTTCCCGTTGTTGCTGATGGTGTTTCAACATCGCAATTCGTGGGCTATTTCAGCCACGTGAATTTCACTCTGACTATGTCGGCATTCTTGTGTAGGAGCAACGGTTATGGCTTGTTGATCGCTGACTGTAACGACTTCCTTTGTGTTTCAACATCGTCGGTCCTGGCGGTTTCCTCTGTGTTTCAGCATCTGCAACTCTGGACTGTGTAACACCTCCGTGTTTCAGCATCTGTGACCTCGGACTATAAGGAATCTGCGTGTTTCAGCATCTGCGACCTCGGAGTACAAGGCAGCTCCGTGTTTCACCCTCAGTTTTGTGTTTCAACAACAACGACCTTGGACGGTTCTGTGTTTTAGCAATAGGCCTCAAATGCTAATCTGCATTTTTGAACACTTATGCATTTCTAATCAATGGTCAAGTATGAGAGTGATGTAAAATATTATGCAAAACAGATTAAACGTATAGTAATGAGAAGGGACGTTGTATACCTTTGGAATGATCAGATAAAGTGATAGTATGAGTTTAAATATGGGTGATCAAGGGTATAATAGTGGCAAAAAGTATAGGCAAAAAGGTACATTGTGTGGTCCTAACAAGGGGTTTGAATCCTTTGATCCTCTTTGTCCTTTTCCCTTTGTTCCCTTGGGAAGGCCTATGGTCCATTGTTATTAGGTCTCCTGAAACCTCTATTATCAGTGTTCTGAGGATTTCTGTACATGGGATTCCCTTCTAACTCCCACCTTTCCATCCTGGCAGAAAGTGATTTTAGTACTCTGGCTGTCTCATCTATCTGATGGGGCATGGGAGAGGAACTGGATGGGGAGGCTTTGGGCCTTTCCTTGGATATGTTTCTATCAGCAGCGTTCCTGAGTCGGTCAACAACCAATATGTTAGATTCTACTTCCACGGCTGCATCCTGCATGAGGGCCAGGGTAGTGGCTCTTCTCTTTCTCAGCAGTAGGCAGAAATCAGGATCAAAAGTGCTGGAGTAAGTGATCTTTGTAGAGGCTTCGGAGGGATTTATCTCAGTAGGGATTCTATTGTACATTTTATTTAATCTCTTGGAGAAGTCGGAGACAGACTCTCCTTCCTTTCTCTTCAACGACCCAAACTCCGTCATGTAATACATGAAATCCTTTTTATCTCCCCATTGTCTCAAACAGGCATTGTCTAGTGCTTCGATCCCATCAATAGATCCAGGAGGCAGGGCCTTGAACCATTTTCTAGCCTCTCCTTGGAGATTGTGGAAAAAAATCCTCATCCATACGTCTGCATGCATGATGACATTGTCATCTGTGAAACCGTAAAAGGCTTCTAGGTGATCATCTGCAGTTACGTCCCCCTCACCCGTGAATTTGGGTAGTTGCTTGAGGTAACCATCTGCCGGGAGGGGGTTGAGGGGATGAGGTAACACAAGGGGAGAGTACCTAGCGGCTATAATAGCTTCCATTCTGGTCATAGGGGGATTAGCACTAGCCATAGGAATATTAGGTGGCGGAGAACTTGGAGGAGAAGGAGTTCACGAAGGGGCTGTGAGAAATGAGTCTCGAAGTGGAGTGGGAAACGAGAGTGGGTTTAAGGAGAAAGCTAACGAGCTCAAGTCAGCAGGTGCTCCTCCTTTGGCAGGGGTGGGGAAATATTCTATGGTTGTGAGTCTACACCAAGGTACAACTTTAGAGGAGAGGGGAGTGACAAGGATTTCTCCCTCCAATCCCAGACCGGGAGGGGAAAACTCAGCAGGAACACTCCTAAAATTCAGGAAACAGGAAACTTGTGAAGGAGGTCTAATAAGAAACCGAGGAGGAGAAAATGGGGTTCTTATAGAAGGAGATGGCAGATTACCTGTTTTGGCAGTGGAAGCTTCTTCTTTAGGGGCTTTCCTTTTCTGAGAACCACCTCTGGATCGGTTTCAGGTGTAGCTAGGGGAAGCTGTGGATGAGACCGCGTGTGTCTGCCTCTGAAAGCCACAATTAATAGAACAGGTTCTCCCCAACGGAGTCGTCACAATGGAGTCGCCAGGTGCACAGTAGCAATCTTGATAATTCTGATATTTGATGCACCTTCAGAATCAGTTAATCGTTGTCGTTCAATCCCGGGGAAAATATTCAACTTCGTCCCCGACAACGATGCCATAAATGTTGGCGATGGAAGTCACTCCTGGATTGCAGCAGGAGCAGAGCCTGACGCCCATCAGTTTATGTCATGATTTGTTTAATGGGGTGATCAAATGGATATTAACTCAAACGATGTGGTTCCGACTTTGAAACTAGGCCGAGCATGCATGGGTGAGTGAGGTCTTAGATAACTTCAGACAATGTGTTGCAGTAAGGGTGAGTAGGGGGAAGACTTGTATCAGAGAGGTGCAAAGGTCTGTTATAAACATCGGGTTCCTAACAAACTGTGGAAGAAGACATCTAAATGCAAGATCTTCTTACGCTCAGACGCAGAAAACTAGAGAAAACAATAGTGCCACAATAAATCCTTTATCACAACATAATTGCCATAATTCGTGTGAATCAATCGATCACGAACTCTCTTAGTATAAGATGAAAACTTAGATGGAAGAAGAAAGATTGTCTGAAATTAAACAAGAAATATTACATACAGATGCATACCTAGAGCTAGGATGTCTGTTAAAACTTTACAATTGGGAGCTTTGCTCTACCATCAATACCTACCAAATACAAAGACTTCAGTTTATATACTCAGGAAAATTCTCCTTACAGAGGCATGCCTCGGTCACCCAAAGCTGGGTGTCCCTTCAATCAAACTCATAATGATATCTTTCTTTAAGTGCCATCTTAACTACGCATGGCTCCTGTAAGGAGGGTAGCTGAACCATTAAACGCTGGGCTAGCGTGTGCAGACTTCTCTGTTGAGTTGAGGTCTTCGGCATGGCGTCTTTGAGAAAATCAATACAGAAGACTTCCTCGGGCAAACGGTTTGCCAGACCCTCCATACCCTGCAATTAATGAGTGAGGCGAGGTTTCAACCACCCTCTCTCTTCTTCATTCCCTCCGAGCAGGTACTAGGATTGAGATCAAGTTGAACTGGAACCTAAAGAACACAGTGATCCCTTCTGCAGCTAAACCCGGTGCTTCGGCCCTTTGCGCAGTTCTTTCTATCACCCCCAAGTGACCACGGGCTGTGACCCTGTGCCTATCTTCAAAGGCGCTTTTGGAATTTCGCGTTTCGTGGACGAGAGGAGGCTGCTCCTCATGCTTCAAGGTTACGATAGACGAAATGACGACATGGCTTGATCATGCACTACGCGTCCCCTTGGATGGATGACTGATATCTTCTCGACAACACTGTGGGCTCGGGCCCTGGATGCCTTCGGCACTTCGTGTCTCGCGGCTGGGAGGAGCTAGTCCTTATGCTTCGAAGTTGCGATGGGAGAAAGGTGAGGAGCCTAATCGCGCACCACGCGTCCCTCTGGAGGGACGACTGAGATCTTCTCGGCAATAATGTGTAGCCCTTTTTATTGTCGGTGCCCTCCATACATAACTTTCGGCTAAGGCTTAAGTGCTAGCGCCCCTCGCAACTCGCGACCTTGTGAGTTGGAGTGTCGACCCTTGGCACTCTCCCTCCGCAAAATCCCGAGAGGCGATGGCTCTTTTCCTTTCCACAATTGTCACGACTTGTGATCTTGCGCAACCAAAGGATATGGTCCGCCCTTCGAACTCATGAACCCCGAGTTCAAGAAATGAACCCACGCATCAACTGATCGCGATCAACGACCCTCGTTACTTCGCGAGTTCTCCACGGAGACTTCTGACCGTTCACCTCTTTAAAAACTTCTGCGCTATACTTGGCGTGACTCGGCTGACTGTGATTACCCATCGATCATTGATCTGCTTCACAAAATAGACCTTGGATGCTGCCGATGAAATTTTTCTCGCTCTCTTGACTTGCTACTTGGAAAAACAGGGATTCTCCCGTGCTGCGCTTGAGAATTTTGTGCAACTTGCAGACCCGAATGCTCTCGAGCCCATAACAAGAATTATCGCTAACACACTATGCCACGTCACCCGTGACTGATAGACTTCCAAGCCCTTTGATATCATGGTCAAGGTGTGTCCACATAAACCCCTGGATCTATGGTCTCCATTATTTCGTAACTTTGACATTCAAAGAATCCGTGGTGTGACTTCCTCCTTGTTCCCAAAGTGGTCAACGCCAGTCCAACCATGGTCTAGATCTATGATCATGGGAGATCTGGAAGGGTCCCTAGATCTATGGTCTACGTTACTTCGCAACTTCGACCTTCAGAGGTTTCGACGTTATGGCCACTCCTCTCTCTTAAAGGAGGACTTCTTCGAAGTACCGTATGTGAGTCCCTCCACTGGTTGATCAGACAGTTACGAGGGGTTCCTAATGGATTCCCTAGATCCACAGATTACATCAATTCGTAACTCTGGGGTTTGGGGAGTTTGGTGCTATAACACCTCTATTCTACCGAAGTAGTCAATGCTAGACTTACCTCGGTGTATATCCAATGGCCAGGGGGACACCAAAATACCCTCATATTTGCATCTTGCGTTACTTCATGATTGATAAATGGGTCAGGGTTTAACGGTGGGGCAGGTCTATCTGCCACTATTAGGGAAACCACCAGACATCGGTCAACCTCGTGGTTAATCATAACCACAAGTTTCCTTCGGCCGGTTTGCAAATGGTAAGGTCATAACACCTCGGACTTCTGAACTCCCAAAGTTCTGAAGCCAACAAGCTTAGATCCTTTCGGGCCTAGTGCAGGGTTCCCAAACCTTGGTCATATGGGTCCTTCGAAAATTCTCATGGGATGCATGCTAATCCCTTAGCCGTGAATTGGTTAAGGACATGGGCATGAGCACTCGGTCACATAGGTGAAGGGTCTAAAGGAGGTTCCCTCCTTCCACCGAGTTTGAACTTGGTATTCCCATGAAGGTAGATTCGAGAGGTCGTCAGGACTTAAGCATTCCAATTAATCCTACCCTGATTCTCTTGCAGAATCATGTCCCATAACTCTCTAGCTACTAAGATGAGGTAAACAAAATACCATTCAAAAGCATGGGTTCACAGAGAGACAATAGACATTTCTACCTTAATCATTCAATACATAACTTAGTCATAGACATATATATATATTCAATCAATATTTCCATTTCAGTACACAGAGTAAGAAAATACTTATCAGAAACCATAAATCGTGAAGCAACTGCTGAAAGGGGTGCTTGTTTCCACCCATCCGTAGGCACAACCACTCCTGAACGGATTTACTGCTGGACACCCCCTATCTAGGCCACAATTATCTGAGAGAGTCTCCTTGTTCTTGCTCTGTGATCGTTAGGGATGGAGGTTACTCCCCTCCTCCCACAGGGAATTGGAAACCAATTTTCTTTGTACCAAGCAAGGGGGTCTGCATGAGTACTTCCATAGTCACTCGTCAGCCTTGTTTATCAGCTTGGATTGAAACCAATGCCAACAACTTCTTGCACCTAGAACGAGATTGTTTCTCAGTTGTCCTTCGAACCAAAGAGATGCTAGTGCTCTCCTCTCTTCTCGAGATTGGTCTTTCGACTCTGCTTCCTCACATATCTTCCTCTGCCCCCGAATTACCTCTTTTATTTCCTTCCTCAATAAGGTTGCGTGGATCCGAATCCACAACTTGTGGTTAGGTCTGGAAGCCGTTGTACATGGGTGCTCTGCCCCATCTCCTCATTAAATCTGGAGGAATTTTCCAACAACCAACCTGAATGGTAATTCATTTATGGTTCAGAGGATTGTTCTGGGTCTGAGCAATTAAATCCAGTAAGGTACTATTATGGTGGGGTTCATCTCAACCATTTCTAGCTCCCCACACCATCTCTCTCATAACATCACGGTCTATCTTTGAAAACCCCCCATTTAACAGTTATGCAACACTCTTCATTTTCAATTAACAACAAAAAATACATTCATTACCTTTAATAACAAAAGGTTCATCAAATCCAATTATTCACCCATATATAGTTTGCCACAGTCTTTTGGAAAGTTATAGTTATATTTAAAAGTTGGCGGAAACATGGGTATTACAATCCCCTCCCCCTTAAAGGAACATCATCCTCGATGTTCAGCCTACCAATGTGCTCTGTATGTATAGAAGTAAACAAAAATAGGTATGCCTGTTTCATGGAATCCTCCATTTCCCATGTAGCTTCATTTGGACCAACGTGTTTCCACTGCACCTTGATGTGTGCAATGGTTATGTTCCTGAGTGGGATTTCCTTCTTTTCTATTATGCATTGTGGTTATGGCATGAATTCTTCCTCTAGTTCCACCTGAATCACAGACCAATCAATTATATGATTAGAATCATGTACATATTTCTTCAATAACGAAACATGGAAAACATTATGTGCCTTCACTGTGGAAGGAAGTGCTAATCTATATGCTACATGCCCCACTCTATCCAAGATTTCAAATGGTCCACAATACCAAGGTTCTATCTTGGAACATGATCCAATTCTCAAGGATATTTTCCTGATTCTTACCCAAAGATACACATGATCTCCTGTCTTGAACTCTCTAGGAGTCCTTTTTCTGGTCGCATAACTTTTCTGTCTATTCTGAGCTATTTTCAGATTCTGTTTTATCTGAACTACTTGTTGTTCCATTTCTTTCAGCATATCTGGCCCGATGGTAATTCTGTCTATTGGGTTATCCCAACTGATTGGAATCTTGCACTGTATACCATAGAGGGCCTCAAAAGGGCTGATCTTCAATGACTCTTGGTAGCCATTGTTGTAGGCAAACTATACTAGTGGTAGGTAGTCTTCCCACTTCTTAGGCTGATGAATTACATGCATCCTTAACATGTCCTCTAAGACTTGGTTTACTCTCTTTGTCTATCCATCGGTTTGAGGGTGATAGGCTGTACTAAATAACAATTTAGTTTCAAAATCAACAAATAGAGATTTCCAAAAGTTTGAAGTGAATTTTGTATCTCGGTCGGATATGATTTCTTTAGGCATGCCATGTAGTCTAAATATTTCTTTCATGAAAATACTGGCAATATATATTGCCTTGCAAGTTGACTTGATGGGAATGAAATGAGAAACCTTGCTCAGTTTGTACACAACTACCATGATGACGTCATTCTGCTTGGTTGATCTTGGTAACCCTGTAATGAAATCCATGGAGATGGTTTCCCATTTCCATTATGGGATTGGTAGGGGCTTCAACAAACCTGTTGGATGCCGATGCTCTTCCTTAACCTGCCGACATTCTAGACATTTATCTGAATAATCAGCTATGTCCTTTTTCAGTCCGGGCCAATAAAATAGTTTCCTAGTGGATGTGATCATATTCTGATAACTAGGATGACTAATGTATGGTCTTTTATGTAGTTCATCCATTATGAACATCTTCAAGTCGTCACAATTTGGGATATACAACCTACATTGGTAAGTTAGCATGCCATCATTCAACAATTGATAACCCTCATACTTCAGCCCTATGGGCTCTTGCTCTAAGTATGATTTTACGGTCTTGAAAAGTGCATCTATTTCTTGTGCACTTTTGACTCTCTCCCTGACATCCATTTCACAGGTGCTTACAATTTCCAAGTGAATCAATTTCATATTATGCTAAGGGCATCAACCACCCTATTTTCTTTTCCTTTGATATGTTTGATTTCAAAATCAAACTCACTAAAGAGATCCATCCATATAGCTTATCTAGCATTGAGCTTTGGTCCATCAAACATATATGTCAATGCACTATGGTCCGTCATGAGCACACATCTTCTACCCAGGAGGTAATGCCTCCACATTTTTAAAGCATGTACTATGGAAGCCAATTCTAGATCACGGGTCACATAATTGATTTCATGTTCATTCAATTTTCTAGATTCATAGCAAATTACATGTCCTTGCACAAGGACTCCTACGAGTCATTCCTTGCAGGTATTTGTACACACAAGGAAGTTCTTGTTTGGGTCTGCAATTTTCAGCACATGTGCATTGGTCAGAAGGTATTTTAGCTCTTGGAATCTCTCTTCACATTCTGATGTCCAAATGAATTTAACTCCCATTTTTTGAAGGGAGGTGATTGGGAAACTAATCTTGGAAAACCCCTTTATGAACCTTATATAGTATCCTACTAGGCCCATAAAGGATCTAATATCAGATACATCCTTTGGGGTAGGACAATCCATAATGGCTTTGATCTTGTCAAGATCAACTACCACTCCTTCTTCAGATATAACATGTTCTAAGTAATGGGCTTGTTTCTGGAAAAAGTCACACTTACTAAACTTAGCATAGAGTTGATGGTATCTTAGTACTTGCAGTACTGAGTTGAGATGTTCTTCATGATATTCCCTATTCTTGGAATAAATTAGGATATCATCAATGAAAATCAATGCAAATCTATCTAAAAACTTACAGAGTACATTATTAATTATGCACATAAAAGTGGATGGTTCATTGGTTAGGCCAAATGGCACCACCAAAAATTCATAGTGACCATATATTGTCCTAAAGGCTGTTTTGTGGATGTCTTCATCCTTAATTCAGACCTGATGGTATCAAGACCTCAACTCAATCTTGGAGAAAATTATAGCACTCCTTAATTGGTCAAACAAGTCATCGATCCTTGGAAAGGGATACTTATTCTTAATGGTCATCTTATTGAGTTTCCTATAGTCTATGCACAACTTGAGTGTGCCATACTTATTTTTCACAAAAAAGGCCGGTGCTCGCCATGGAGACACACTAGGCCGAATGTAGCTTTTGTCTATCATTTCCTTTAGCTGTAGTTTGAGCTCAACTAGCTCTGGTGTACTCATTCTATAGGGTGTTATAGACATTAGCACCGTTCCTAGTGCAAGTTCTATTGAAAAGTCAATATATCTTCTTGGAGGTAGACCTGGTACCTCTTATGGAAACACATCTATATACTCTCTTAATATGGGATGGTCCTCTAGGCTGGGTTTATTTTTCTCAATAGATTCCAACACTTGTATTGCATATAAAGGGCATCCTTTTCTGGAATACTTCTTCACTTGAAGGGATGATATTTGTCTCATCGAGACATGCTTTTGAATCCCTTGTAGGGTTACCTTTCTCCCTTCTTCATCTTCACACTGCAAAGTTTTATTGTAACAATCCAACTTGGTTTTATGGGAAACCAACCAGTCCATGCCAATCAACAGGTCGTAAGATCCTATAGGGAGCTTGTTTAGGGTTGCTTGGGTGGGTAATCCATTTATATTGAATTGACATGCTGGTATGACCTCTGTTACTTTTCTTTTGGTTCCACTAGCTAGTTGTACCAACCATGATTTAACATGTTTAGCTTGTTGCAATTTACATTTCTAAACAGTTTGAGGGGAAACATAACTAAAATTAGAACCAAGGTCAATTAAAATGGAAACTAGATGGTTGGAAATCATACCTTCCATATCCACCACTGAAGCTTGGTAGTCAGCTTGTCTATTATGCAAGGCTACATAAATTTGTGGCATGCTCCTAGCCACATCATTGATCATGGTAGCCTCTTGGATGTTGTATACCCTCCTATTGTTCTGTTGTCTATGTGGGAAGTCCCTCAACAAATTTTCCTCTCCACAACCCCAACATTTCAAGGGTTATCTCTTTGTGTTATCAGTCTTACCTGAGGTTGCTCCAAAGGGTTTATTTCCACTATGAGATGGGAAATTTTGTTGATATACACTTTCAGTAGGAAGGCTCATATTAGATCTTTTTCCATGGTTCTTAAATATTGAGGGTTTAAACCCCTTCTTCTTGAATCCCAAACTACTTTTCTTCTTCCTGTCCTCATGAGATTCTGTCTTATTCTAGAATTTCTCATAGCAATACCCTGCCTTCCAGATAGTGTCTTCTAAGGTCTTTGGCCCATCAAATTCAATTCTGTCCTGGAAGTACTGAGATAGTCCACTAAAAAATCGTTGCATCTTTACCTTTTAGTCCTTTATATAGGGAACATACCTTATTAGCTCAAGGAATTTGTTGATATATTCATCTATTGTGACTTGCCCTAACTGGAGCTCATATAACTCCTTGGTCTTCCCATCAAAGTGTTTCTCTGACAGGTTTCTTGAAGTATTTCTCAAATTGTTNTGTTGCAATTTACATTTCTAAACAGTTTGAGGGGAAACATAACTAAAATTAGAACCAAGGTCAATTAAAATGGAAACTAGATGGTTGGAAATCATACCTTCCATATCCACCACTGAAGCTTGGTAGTCAGCTTGTCTATTATGAAAGGCTACATAAATTTGTGGCATGCTCCTAGCCACATCATTGATCATGGTAGCCTCTTGGATGTTGTATACCCTCCTATTGTTCTGTTGTCTATGTGGGAAGTCCCTCAACAAATGTTCTTCTCCACAACCCCAACATTTCAAGGGTTATCTCTTTGTGTTATCAGTCTTACCTGAGGTTGCTCCAAAGGGTTTATTTCCACTATGAGATGGGAAATTTTGCTGATATACACTTTCAGTAGGAAGGCTCATATTAGACCTTTTCCATGGTTCTTAAATATTGAGGGTTTAAACCCCTTCTTCTTGAATCCCAAACTACTTTTCTTCTTCCTGTCCTCATGAGATTCTGTCTTATTCTAGAATTGCTCATAGCAATACCCTGCCTTCCAGATAGTGTCTTCTAAGGTCTTTGGCCCATCAAATTCAATTCTGTCCTGGAAGTACTGAGACAGTCCACTAAAAAATCGTTGCATCTTTACCTTTTAGTCCTTTATGTAGGGAACATACCTTATTAGCTCAAGGAATTTGTTGATATATTCATCTATTGTGACTTGCCCTAACTGGAGCTCATATAACTCCTTGGTCTTCCCATCAAAGTGTTTCTCTGACAGGTTTCTTGAAGTATTTCTCAAATTGTTTCCATGACAAGTTCTTCTCATGGATTCATTTCACATTCCTAAGGTCCTCCCACCAAATGGAGGGCTTTCCATTCAAGTTAAAGATGGCTATTCAGACCTTTAAATTTTCAGAGTAGTTATGGAATCTGAAGTACTTCTTCAAGCCAAGCAACCAAACTTCTGCTTCTTCCCCTTTCTTAATTTCTCCATCAAAAGTGGGTGGTTTGGATTTCTTGAACTCTTAAGGGTCATGAATCTTGGAATGTTTCCTCTTCTTTTCTCTCCTCTGGGAATGTGAACTAGTTTTTCTACTAGAGGATCCCTTGAAGTTATCGGTTTCCTCACCAGAGGATTCTTCCGATGAGTGTCTCTTAACTCCATGTTGGGCCTTCTTTGAGGTGCTCCTCTTTGTGTGGCCACTTTCAGGACCATGCTTTCGTATCTCAGGTGGACTTTGAGTTTTTTTCATATGATGTATGTCCACATGACTGACTACTGGTCCATGTTGCAGTTGCCTTTGTATATCTGATAATATTTGCAGTAGGACTACATTAATTTCAATTTTCTTTTCCTTCTCTTTTATCATCCTTTCATTGTCAGCCTTACAACTTTGTAATTATGCCATGAGGCTTCTTACGGTTTCAACCAAATCTGGAGGGGTTACCACTACCCTCCTTTCATAGATTCTTCCTCTCTATTGTGGGAGCTTTCCCCCAATTCATGGTGTGTCACCATCCTTTATGCTGTAGTTTTCTTGCGGTCCACTGACTGCTTGAGTGCTGATAAAACATTTTCTGTTAGTTAATGATCTACTAGTTTATGAACAACACACAGTTCAGTTTTTTCAGAACATATACAACAACATAAAGTTTCATTCCTCTCTTTAGTAGAGGTTTAACTAAGCCTCTTAGGAATGGGGTAAGATAGGGTGTTACCCTTAAAGGGTCTCTAATAATATCTTTAAGTGATTCATTCATGAGCCCAAGCAGGCCAAGTGTTGTTGCCTTCTTTGATACCAATTTGTGACACACCCGACCCCTAAGTACCCCTTTTAGGGATGGGACATCAAAATTTAGCTTACTTTAATCATCTCTCCGAGGTCTCCATCCTATTCTACTCCACCGTATTTTTCTAACGACTGCTCCCATACTCAAAAATTACCTTTGGATTGCAAGTTATGGTCTCCCAAAGTTCTTAAGGCGTTATCAGTCATTGGCCACATGGTTCCCATGTGGCTCCACCTCATTCCTATCACCCCCAAGTTTGATCCAGATTATTTTTGGCACATAAAGAAATGTACAGAGATATCTCAGATATCCAATAATATAACATAAATGTATCAGAGATGCAACCATAAACACAGAGATACAGTAATACACGATTTTCTATTAATGAGCAAAAATGTACAAAGACTGTAAAAATACAGAGTGAAAGACTCACTATAATGGTGGCAACTTATCTCTGAGAAGAGATGTGTCCGCTACTCGCATTCACAAGAAGATGATTTTACAATGAGGCTCCAAAGGCCTTTTTATCATAAAGAAAATCCAAAACCCTAACCCCAAAAGATGAAAAGCCAACAGTTTTGTGGACCCTGTTTTGGGTAGTTTGGTGTATCAACTTCCCCGGGGCGTAACTTTGTCATACGATCTCCATTTGGGGTGCACGATAGCTCATTGGAAATGTATCATCGAGGAGATTCATTTAGGGGGTTCAATCAGAGCCTTTAGCTATCATTGAGAAGCTATATCCTGAAAAACCTTCATTTAGGCCCTCAAAATGGCCCTGGAAGTTAAAAAATGCTAAAAATAGTAAATTACCAAAATTGCCAGAAAACTGTTTTGAGCCAGTTGAAAAAGGTGGGTGGCCACCAATATCCACCTGGATCAAATTTCCTACATCCACGGGGGAGGTCCATCCACTGTCCAATCCAATGGTGAATCTTGATCCTCATTTAACACACATGCTAGAGGGGAGTTCAACGTTCAACACTTCGACACTAAACACCCCTTTTTCCTTCCTGCATGCATGTCCTTCGGAGACCAGAATTCCCGAACTCCCGATGGAGCCCAAAATATCACCACGTGGTTCCGACCTTTGGGTCTTTCGGCTTATCCATGATACTGCATCCCAAACCTATGGAGTCCCGAAGTCCCAGACTCCCTAAGGGTCCACCGTCACACGTGGTGACATATTAAACGTGAAGGAAAGGATATGTGGATCCCAAGCACTCCACCCGCCAAATGGAACAAGCAAGTATGTGCCAGGGGTGACACTCAATGAGGCATAGATGACACATGGCACGTCAATCATGGTTCCACGTCACTCTTGGTAACGTCACTGTGCCACGTCACCCCGAACTGATAGCCTTCCAAGCCCTTCAATCTCATGGTCAAGGTGTGTCCATGTAAACCCCTGGATCTATGTCTTTCGTTACTTCGTAATTTCTACATTCGAGGAATCCGTGGTGTGACTTCCTCCTTACTCCCGAAGTGGTCAACCCCGGGCCGACCACGGTCTAGATCTACGATCATGGGAGTTCCTGAAGGGTCCCTAGATTTACTGTCCATGTTACTTCATAGCTCTGTCCTTTGGAGGTTTCAGCGTTATGGCTGCTCCACTCTCCCTAAGTAGGACGTCACCGAATTACCGTACGCGAGTCCCTCGACTAGTTGATCGGAAGGTTACGAGGGGTTCCTAATGAATTCCCCAGATCCACGAATTAAATCAAATCGTAACTCCGATGTTCGGGGATTTTGGTACTATAACACTTCTATTCTCCCAAAGTAGTCAACACTGGACTTACCTTGGTGTAGATCCAACGACCAGGGGGACTCCTTAATATCCTCAGATCTTCGACTAGCTTTATTTCGTGATTGATAAATGGGTTAGGGTTTAATGGTGGGGCAGGTCTATCTGCCACTATTAGGGAAACCTCCAAACGTCGGTCAACCTCATGGTTAACCATAACCATAAGTTGCCTTTGACCGATTTGCAAATGGTAAGGTTGTAGCACCCCAGAGTTCTGAACTCCCAAAGTTTCGAAGCCAGTAAGATTAGCTCCTTTCGGGCCTAACACAAGGCTCCCAGACCTTAGTCATATGGGTCCTCCAAAAATTCTCATGGGCTACACCCTAATCCCTTAGCCGTGAATTGGTTAAGGACATGGGCATGAGCCCTCGGTCACATAGGTGAAGGGTCTGAAGGATTCACCCTCCTTCCATCTAGTTTGAATTTGGTATTCCCGCGAATGTAGATTCGAGAGGTCGGTAAGACTTAAGCATTCCAGTTAATCCTACCCCGATTCTCTTGCAGACTCATGTCCCATAACTCTCTAACTTCTATGCTAAGGTAAACAATAGACCATTCAAAAGCATGGGTTCATAGAGAGACAATACACATTTCTACCTTAATCATTGACTACATAACTTAGTCATAGACATATATATATTCAATCATCATTTCCATCTAAGTACACATAGTATGAAAATACTTATCAAAAACCAGAAATCATGAAGCTATTGTTGAAAGGGGTGCCTGTTTCCACCCATCCCTAGGCACAACAAGTCCTAAACATATTTACCGCTAGCCATGCCCTAGCTAGACCACGATGCTCTTATCGAGACTCCTTGTTCTTTCTCTGGGATCCTCAGGGACTGAGGTTACTCCCCTCCTCTCACATGGACTTGGAAATCGGTTTTCTCTGTACCAAGAAACAGGGTCTGCACGAGTACTTCCAAAGTCATTCATCAACCTCGTTTATTAGCTTGGATTGAAAATGATTCAAACAATTTCTTGCACCCATAACGAGCTTGTTTCTTAGTTCTCCTTCGAACCAAAGAGTTGCTAGTGCTATTCTCTCTTCTCGAGATTGGTCTTTCGACTCTGCTTCCTCGTAGATCTTCTTTTGCCCCAAAATTATCTCTTTTCTTGCCTTCCTCAACAAGGTTGCGTGGGTCTGAATCCCCAGCTCGTGGTTTGGTTTGGAAGCCCTTGCATATGGATACTCTGCCCCATCTCCTCATTAACTCTTGAGGAAGACTTTTCCAACTACCGGCTTGACTGGTAATTCATTTATGGGTTATGTTATAACCCTATAATTTATAGGTTCAACTGCTGATTGAAATTTTGTTCCTTTAGTGTTTTTGACTTGTAGATATTGCTGCATTCTAGAAAAAAGAAAAGAAAAGAAAAGAAAACAAAGAAATTCTTAATTGCTTTTTTGTTTTAACTGATATCTCACCTTTTCAGAAATCCATCATTTTATTTCTAAAGAATCCAGTAGTTGCACTACCTTGCCTTGTAAAACGAATCTTATAAAAAACTATCCTTTGACCTCCATTTTTATAAAACAGACCCCATAGCCCAATGGAAGCGTAAGTGGCATTCAACCATTTTATTAAAAAATAAAAACAACTCGGTACTATTCTTTTTTAACTAGCCTAAGATCTGAAAATCCAAACAAATCTAAATCTTACAGAGAGATCCCTCTCTGAAACTGGCAGGGCTAGATCCCAGTTTCGAAGTGGTTGGTTAAGGTTACCTCTTGTTAGTTTCTTCTGCCCTTTTACAACCTCTGTGAATTTACAGAGCGCTAACATAATTGGCGACCATACTGGGGAATCTGAACAGATTTCCAATCCTACGATTTTTTTTTTCTATACAAAGAAAACCTTATTTATGAACAAGTCATAAAATCTAAATATATTAAGAGATAATGTTCAGAGGTTGTTAAGATTTGTATATAATTAATTTAAGTTTTTCTTAAAAGAAAAATAAAATAAAAAATTAGAATTCTGGCTCCCAAAAGAATTTTTACTAGATCTCATCTAGATCCAGAACCTGCAACTGCAATAGACAATCCTGAGAAATTACTCAGAAAGAAAACCATTACAGAAGGTTCAGAAAGTCACAGTCCCCTTCACAGATCTCCTTCCCTCCCAGAAAAATTGGTTGCCCTCCAGGATCTTGAGTTTGATATCCCTTTTGAACAAAGCCTTTTTAGAAAAAAATCAGACAACTTTGTAAGTGAAATTGTGTTGGATCAAACCATCTTGCAACCTAAGACTCCTGAAATTCTCTCACCCAGGGCAGACGTTGATCAAAATTTTCTCCAGGAATTTGATAAATTAGAATATTTTGTGGCTAATCTTGATCAAGCCTTGGAGAGAGCTCATTTCCAGCAGTTGGTCGAACTTTCTGCCTTAACGATTGCTGCAACCTCTGTGAAACCTCAAACAATTCACTCTGCACCCCCCGCCCTTCATCCTCCACTGCATCTGTTACGTCGCCTCCAATCATATAGGTCACTGTTCAAGCTCATCCACCAGCTATGGCAACAAGATATTCTCCCTTGGTGTTGGCTGCTCCTTTGCATGCCATGCCTCAAGATTATCAAACTAGACTCCCTCAGTATGATAGTACTGGTTCTATTAATGCACATCAACATGTTGACAAAATGAATGATTATTTTGATCTGCAAGAAGTAGATGAAGTTGATGTACAAATGAGGTTATTTGCACAAAGCCTGACTGGGGACATTAAAAAGTGGTTTAAATCCTTACGTCCTACTTCGATAACTGATCTTGCCGCTTTTCACAGAAGTTTTCTGGACAGATGGGAGGTTAAGAAAAATCCACTCCAGATATTATCAGAGTATGAGAACATCAAGAGGAATCAGGAAGAAACAATGCATGATTACTGCACCAGGTTCAATAACCTTTACAATGCCATCCCTGCTAACATAAAACCCCCTCAAGGTTTAGCACTAATTAAGTTTCCAGATGGATTTGACGCTGATATGTCATATCAGCTAAGGGAAATAAATTCAACTACTCTGGAAGACATGCAAAAAAGCGCAGTAAGCGTGGAGGCTAACCTACTAGCTAGAAGGGCCATGGAAGAGAACAAAGAGGAGGGTCACAATCAAAGCCTTCCACATCCTCTTCAGATGCAAAATTAGACACTTTAGCCAGAGTGATGGAAAGAATGATGGAGAGACTTACTATAGCTGAAATAAATCCTTCCAGGGATAACCAAGTTACTCCTCCAATTCGAAACCCAAACTTCAGAAGAAATCTGCCCTAGATTCGGCAGAGAGATCTTAGGGATCAAAGAGAACAGAGGGGGCCAGATCAACAGATCAGATCACCCCTCTAGGAGAATTACACTGATGATGGGGAGGAGGTACTCGAGGAATTTGATGACACTCATATAAACCTCATGGGCGTTCATTATGATGAATCCATTTTCCTCACCCAGGAAGAGCACACGATTTTCCTTCTTTCACAAACAAAGGTAAATGAGGAAGCAGATGAAATAGAACATGAGGCTTTTGAGAATTCTATTATGGAGGTACATAGGTAGTATAACTTGAGGATCAAGAGAGAAAATGAAAACCCTCCAAAGAAGACTGCTGAAACAAAGAAGGGTAATGAAACAAAGAAAATAGTCGAAACCAAGAAGACCTCAGAAAACCCTCCCAAGAAGATCCTTGAAAGAAATAATGCTGAATCTTCTACACCAAAATCTCCAGATATTCTACAAAGAGAAAATCAGACTGAAGTTTCATCAATCAGTCAAACAATCCAACCAAGGGCATCTGGCTATAGATTTCCAACAGATAAACCAAAAGTACAGACCTTAAACAAATTTTCCACTCCATTCAACCTTGAAGGGGAATTAGCTAAATTGAAAATTCCCATTCCCCTCTCCGATTTAATGAACAAGAATGCTTACAGGTCGCAGGTGATTAAAGATTTAAGCATTGAACCTGAGATAGGTACTAAGGCTTTGAATGTTGGATCTGCAAATCATTCAGACATAGTAAATCTTGCTGATGACTGACCAAAGCTCCTGTTTGGTCCTGAAGTAGATGGTCAGACTGATAATGGGGCCGTCGCACATTTTTACATCAACCTAAATATCCACGACTTGATATTATACAATGCTATGTTGGATTCAGGTGCCTCTCATAACCTGATGCCCAAGGTAGTGATGGAAAAGTTGGGACTCGAAGTCACCAGACCCTACAAGGATTTGCATTCTTTTGATTTCAACAAGGTTAAATGTATAGGCCTAATCAAAGACTTATGCATCACCCTAGCCCAAATTTCGGCAAAGAGTATGGTAATGGATATAGTAGTTGTGAACATTCCCCCAAAGTACGGTATGTTACTATCAAGGTCATGGGGAGATAAGCTAAAAGGAAATCTGCAGCTAGACATGTCTTATGCCACTGTTCCAGTCTTTGGACAACAAAGAAGACTGTACAGGGAAACTTTGATGAAATACATGGTCAGTAGTCAAGAAAAACCTCATAATTACCCCCTGTACTTGGCAGACTCCGACCTAGAATCATCTTATACAATGACGGTGACCTGGAAGGACAAATTGCCCAACTGGAAAGTGACACAACTGATCCAAAGGAAAATAAAGAAATCATCGAGGCAAGAGAGGTCAAAACTGTGGAAAGTGAGGAATTGTCAGCAGATTTTTGGAGCATGGACTTCAATGGTGTAGTGAGCAAAGAGGGAGCTGGACCCGGAGTTTGGTTACATAATCACAGATCAAGATATTCAGAGAGCCATTCCTACAAACTGAACTTCCATTGCACTAACAACATAGCTGAGTACGAAGCTTTGATGCTCGACCTGAAACTATTGAAGAAAGTTGGTGCCAAGCAAATAATGGTAAGGGGTGATTCTGAATTGATAATCAGGAAAATCAAAGGTGAGTATGAAACAAAACATCCCAGACTTAGAGCCTATAGGAATGCTATTTTGGATGCTCTTAAATG